>VMDR010034921.1:0-10922 GCA_007922815.1 Macrotus californicus | reverse complement strand
GGTAATTTAGTGTTTCTCTGAAGTCTGCTTATTCTTTTGGGTGAGCTTTTTCAAACTATATGAAGTTAGGAGAACAGTGTATACAGAAGTCATTCAAGGTAACAGTCAGAAATATGTAATTCTTACAGAAAATAAATAACAACAGAAGCATGAGTGATATCAACCAAAAGATTACTTAATCCTTTGGGTTTTGATGTTTGTTTTTATTTCCATTGCTAGATAGATACACAGGCTCATGGAATTTTAGAAGTGCAGATGATTTTAGGAATGTTTATTGTAGGCCTGATAAATTATAATCATTGGTATCAAGGTTTTTAAAGACATTGAAAGTCCAATTAAAATCAGATTACTTCTGAAAGGACAATTTAAAAAATGTTTCTGTGGAATTAGGAACATGTTATGAAACAATGTAATAATGTTGATTTCTCTAGCCAGGTTTCTAAGCATGTTTAAATAATATAAATATACCTGAAATAAAGGGTACAATCACCCAAAGTCTGATGTCCCTAAGCAGGGGCTGTCTGCCCACTTCTTCAATCACTCCAATACATCACAAGAGATTGAGAAAAACCAAATAACCATATAACAGAATTTACTTTAAGACTAGTTGTGGTTTCTAAAGAAGTCTTATGGTTTTCAACTGAGTAATATTTCAAGGAGCTAGTGAAAATTAACCAAATCAGTTTGATATCGTCATAGACTTGCTGTAGCCGGTTCAATCAAAAGTGTTTTGGTCAACTTTCTTCCTAGTAGTTTTCCTTAGTTTTCAAAAGCCCCGCCCACTGGTGCAGCTAAGGTCTGGTTCATTAAATGCTTCGTGCTAAGCAGCTGCACAGTGACCCCCTTCTTGGTCCAGGACTATGCAGTCCCCATCAGAGTGCCCAACAATTCAGCGCTACTTAAGCAGCTGTATTTTTTAACCTCATCTTCAGCCTCAAGTGCAGCAGATGACTGCCTTTTGAAGTCCTGTTGAACTCATTGACTTCCGTCAGAGGGAAATCAGTGGTTGCGAACGTTACAGTCTAGATTAAATCCTTGAAGAGTTTGGATGATGTACAAAAATGGAAAGACAGATGCAAGGGACTTTTTAGGGTTTGAAATCTCTAAGATCAAAATGCCTTTGTCTTTGATGCTTTATTTGAATACTGTATCTTGATTTATCATGGCACTTTAGAATGGCTTCACAAATAAAGAAAATGCAGATATTTGGTGCTAGAGATGTCGTATAAAGCTCAAGAATACCTAAAATGATCTTTCCTTACTAATTTGTAACAATCGGTATTGTTTTATAAACATTCATAACATTCCCATGAGGATGCATCTTTACTAGTGATGATATATGTTCATATTACTACATTAAAGAACTTCTTCTCCCATTTGCCAGATTGTAAAACAGTATCATGGACTATATAGAAAATAGAATACTCAACATTCATAGATCCAAAGGGACAAATAAAGACAGAATGGAAATACAAATGGTCTAACTCAGACATTGGCAAATCTTTTTTATAAAGAGCCAGAGAGTAAATAGTTGGACTTTGCAGACCATGAGGCCTCTGCTTTAGCTTCCTATGGCAAAACATATGAAACAAAGGTGTTGGCTGGACCACGCTCTCTCTGGAGTTTCAGGGAAGGACCTGTTCCCTAGCTTCTGATGGTTGCTGGCAACCCTCGGCATTCCTTGGCTACATCACTCCCATCTCTGCCTCCATCCTCATATGGTCTGCTTGCTTGTTTCTCTGTATGTCTCTGTATCCAAATTTCTCTCTTCTGTCTCTCATTGGATTTAGGACTCACCTTCATCCAGCATGACCTCAGCTTAATTTGATTGTAATTTCGAAGACCGTGTTTCCACGTAAAGTCACATTCACAGGTACTAGGGATTAAGACTTCAAATACCAATTTTCTACGGTCTCTGTTACAACCCCTCAAAGCTGTCTTTGTAGCATGAACACTGCCCAGGACAACACATCATAAGGAAATACACGTGCTGTGTTCCAGTAAAACGTATTTACAGAAGCAGGAGATGGGTCCGCTTTGCTGAAAGACAAGTATTCGACAGTCAGTGCCTGGTCTCACTAAGTGAAGCAAAACTGCAGCAGACATTTTCTAGAAAATACAATTTTCCCTTGCTTTGTATCCATCCTGTGGTCTGTGGGCTGCACGTGGCCCAGGATGGGTGTGGATGCAGCCCAACACAAAATTGTAAATTTACTGAAAACATGATGAGATTTTTTGTTTTCATTAGTGTTTGTGTATTTAACATGTGGCCCAAGACAGCCCTTCTTCCACTGACACCAAAGACACCAAAAGTCTGGACACCCCAAAGTATAAGAATGCATATATAAAAGTGTGTGTGCATATGTATGTATATATAAACACTTATTTTAAAATAGGTGTCAACTTGGGACAAAATAAAAATTGGCACTTTTTTAGGGATCTAAATCCCAAAGCTCTGTTCCTAAAAATGCTTGAATTATAATACTTTTCTGGTCAATACAGAGCTTTTGATTATCACTTAGTTATTATGGTCTACATGGGCTTTCAGCCAATAAGATGAAAACTGCTTTAGAAATAAGCTTTGCGTTGAACTCAGACACATTTACTCACTCTAGTGGAAAAAAAATGTATCTGTTTAACCCCACTAAATGTACATTTTGTGAAGGCAGGGACATTGTTTTACTCAATGGTGTGTCCTTCACACATAGAAGAAACCCTGAATGTAAGAGTTATTCGATATACATTTGTCTAAAGTAAATTGTTTGCTAGAATAAAATAAGTAAATTGGTGTGCTGTTGTTTTAATCCTATTATGTAAAAATAGTCTCTGTTGCCATACCTTAAAATAATTTATAATCCTAAATTGAAAAGAAAGCTTAAATCGAAGAGAAATCCAAATTCTTTTGAGAGTATTAGAAGAATTTATAAAGAGAATAATGAGTGTAGTGCATCAGAAGGGGTCCATGGATGATATTAGTTGGTTTTTTTTTTATGAGATTTATGGACTGGAGGAAAAGGTAGGGAAGTCTAGATGCATTTCAACAAGCAAGCTAAAGCATTAGTAACTACTTCTCACAGCCCAGCCATTCCAATACAGTGATGTGGACCCCAAAAGATGGAACCCGTTCCTGGCAACATGGGTAGGAAGGCGTATAGTTTGGTTGAAGGGATAGCAGGAGGAGCAGCCCAAAACTTCCAAACAGAGGCTCTGGAATGCTGTGGTCATTCCAGCTCGGAGAAGTGGGCCCTTCTTCTTCTGGTGAGATGGAACACAAAAGTTTGAAAGTGAAAGGCATAGGGCTTAGAATGTTGCTCAGAAAGAGCCGAGACTCCTGATAGTGTAGAGGAGACTCCCAGCTGGCCCAGGAGAAGCAGCTCCAGACTCCACACTGCACACACGGTGGAGAGCCGAGTGATGTGTTGAAGGACAGCGGAAGATGAAGAGGACGGAGAGGAGACTCTACAGGGAGAAAATACCTAAACAAGTCGCAGCCTTGAGGATGTAGAAACAAAGAGAAGACATGAGGCCACCAGCAGTCATTTGTTCCAAGTCAATGATGAAATCACTCCCACAAAAGTGGAATCGAGGGAGAAAGGAGTAGGGTCGGGAAGCATTGATGGCTGAAGCCAAGGCCTTCAGGGACCTTCAGATGAGAAGGAAAGACAAGGAGACAGAGTGGAGACAAAGGAGGGCTGTTTAAAAAGGCCACCAGCTCCGGGCCACTGTCCCTCTGCGGGGCCCCACATGTTAGGCAGCTGAGCCTGTCTCCCCACCCTCCCCGGTCACTTCAGCAGATGGGAGAGAAAGAGCTGCTAGGCTCAGAGACACAGTTCGCCTTTGGCTCCTTCCAACTTCTTGCTACCGGCAGCTGCAAGAAATTACCCCATCAAATTAGCCACTTGAACTGCCTTAAATATCAAGATAACACTGATTAAATTCATTTCCTAGAGAAGAAAATGCATTTTAAGGAGAAGATTAGGAAAGAAGAATCAGCTTTTCCCACAATTCCAGACATTTTGGTCCTTGAAACATGAAAATTGTGCCCTTTGAAGGAAAAGTCTGGAAAAATAATACAATGTTCAGTGCATTTGGTAAAGCTTCTGTTCTGAGAGGCTCCCAATTTGTTCTTGCTCCTTTAAAAAAAATTTTTTTTGAAAAAGAAATGAAAATAGTATATGTTTTTATAAGAAAAAGAAAGGACATGTATTTATCAGTGAAGAAAATGCTGCAAGAGAAAACTTTTCCATTGTGGAAAATTCAGCAAGAGATTGAGGTCATTTTCTCTTCTTTGTTTTTTGTTTTTTGTTGTTGTTGTGTTTGTATTAATGTGAAAAATTAGACACAGTAGCTTAAACCAGCACCCAAAACTCTCATTAACAGAAAAGGTACCTCGACTTACAGTGATACAGGATACTTCACAGTGATTGCACACATTTCCACTTCTCGTGGAAAGCGAGCTTCTTAGAGACCAGTGCCGTTCACTGTCTACCCTTCTCCCGATCCCGAAGGCTGGAGTCCTTGTTAGATGCTGGCTGTGCTGACATCATGCCACCGTTCTCTTTGCAGGGAGGCCCATGACAGTTGCACCGTGAGCGGCGCCGGCGACGCGCGCGGGACTGATGAGGGCTGGGAGGGAATGAAGGATGGATGTGAAAGAGCGGCGGCCCTACTGCTCCCTGACCAAGAGCAGACGGGAGAAGGAGCGGCGGCACACCAACTCCTCGGCCGACAACGAGGAGTGTAGGGTGCCCACGCAGAAGTCCTACAGCTCCAGCGAGACCCTGAAAGCGTTCGACCACGATTCCTCCCGGCTGCTCTACGGGAACAGAGTCAAGGATCTGGTTCACCGAGAAGCGGATGAGTACAGCAGGCAAGGTAGGTCCCTATGTAGGGAAACAGGGCTTGCTCAAAGAGTGTAGCTCTTATATTTCCGCCCTCAAGATGACATGATGATTTTCTTGGGTTGATATCCTGTGTCCTCTGACTCTGGTTTGGAGACATGAAGTGATCACTTACTATTCCATATTAAAGGTAGACAATCAGCTGTGGGTGCAATGAGCCCAGACTCAGGTACCACAGCTCCACATTCCATATGTGAGGTCTGTGAATCTGTGCATGGGCCAAGTGCGTGTGCGTGAACTTGGGAACAGGCCACCAGGGCTTCTCACGGTCTCGCAAGGGTGTTCACAAACATGGTTTATACAGTGAGAGCTGGTGCGAGTAGAACAGGAGCTGTCTGTGAGGAAGCCATTCTTACTCGGGATCACCTGGTGATCATCCTGCAGAGCTGTGGGCGTCTGTGTGTCCACACAAGAGCCCGCTTGGAGGGGTTCCACCTGCTCTCTAGCAGGTTACCTGGCACTTGAAGGTTATACCTTAACACACCCTCGTTTCCCATAGCATAGTCCACTATGGGTTGGTCAGTTGCATATATTTGTTGAACATTTTTACACTTCATTCTCTGCCTGCATATTCCACCAGTGACTTCTGTGACTTCACAATCCTAAAACGACCGCTTTCCGTGCTTGGAGACAGTGGCTTATTTTAAATTAGACATACACAGTTGTGTTTGGCTTCTTCTCATACAGTCTCGAGTGATGGGCAAGATTGCTGCTAATAAAAACAAAGTCCCCTTACACGTGCACTGCAGTCAATTTACAGAGAACTTAGCATCCCTCAGCTAACTCAATCAGGAGACGAAGGAAAATCAATTAAACTTCAAACATAAAGCCTATATTCATCCTTTTCCAATCGTCTTATAGACAGTGTGACTAACAGTTTGATATTGGGCAAGAGCAAATTTAGGAAAAAGGAATAATGCAATAAATCATTCAAAAGTTTGAACATTTTCCGTGGTTCTTGTCTTCCCTCATTGTGGCAGTAGCATGTGCTCACCTAAGCCAGTTTACATCAACGCAAACTCATTTGACTTGCTAAAGCGTGAATTTTTCCCTCCCCCAAAGCACGCCTTATATACAGGCATCAAGCTTTATGAAAGGACGCGGCACAGCCTCAGGTGTTTCATGCAGTTTTTTAAGGGAGGGTATAGAACACATATTTGAGATAATGTGATCTTGTTGAATGGGTTTTATTTCATTGGGTACAACTCTAAACCCAGTTTTTTTTTTCTTTCATATTATCTACACATCAGGGTATATTTTTCACCAGTTTAAAGCACACTGAGTAGTTGTAGAAATGCTTGCAATCTGAACCCAGTGTAAGGCCTTGCTTTTTGTAACCCAAACTACTGCGTGGTGCCCTATTGGGAACAAACCACACGGTGGAAGACTACAAGGAAAAAACACAAGGTGTGATGCGTTGGGGAGGCGTGTCTCCACCGCAAGCTAGCTAGCAAGCAAACTTGCATTCGGTTTGGCAGAGTGGAGGATGCTTAAACAGGTTAAAACTGAGCTGAAATTTGCACCAACTAGACAGCATTAACCCCATGCAGAGACAGCTATGGGTGGCATAGCCATTTCTTCTGTGGAAACCCCAGAACTTAGCTCTTAGGGGGCCAGACAGTACTATTGCTCAGCTCCTTGAGAATGAAAAGGGGCAGGAAAGAGAGAAAGCAAGGTGCCTGGTGGAGGTGGAGGCCTCTTGACAGGAGCAGCTGAATGGAGTCCTGAGAAGAGCTTTAAGAGCAGAGGTCAAAGGCAAAGCCACAGTTCACTTGGACGTGTTCATAAGTCAGAGTGTATCAAACACCTACAGGAAAGGTACATCTATTGATAGCCAATGTACACCGATTTCTCGTTGCACCCCAGGCAGTGGGCTGTGGCAGAGCGGGGACTTGAACCCAGGCCGTCTGTCTCTAGCACTCCGGCTTCTACCCTCGGTGCCATTTGCAAAGCAGAACGTGGGCAACTCAGTAAAACAGCTACCCTGTGGTTGATCAGGGTCTGTTCGAGCCGATGTTGAGGGTGCGGATAGAGAGGAGTGAGGGAGCTGGAGGCATACTTAGGAAATAAGGTCGACGGGATTTTGTGGTTGGGTCGATGAGGATGAGGGAGAAGGCAGCGTGACCGTACCTTCCCTTCCCTACGGTTTGATACAGGAGTGTTTGCAGCTGGAGCAGTGGAAGGGAAGTTGGCTCTCAGAGCATGCTTTTCTCAAGCAAGCGCAATGAAAAATCCTCCTAGTCTTTCATTTGCTTTGAACCTGACAAATGTCAATTTTTCCTCCCTGACTGTTATGCTGTGGGATTAATTATTTAATTGACAAAATGTGCTTCCTGCCACAGCTCCTGACATCATACACATAATAAAAATGAAAGATTAAAAATGTTAATAGTAGCCAAAGACCTTTGAAACAATTCCAAAGAATCATGCTAATTTAGCTTGTCCATGGAGTTTTAAAACAGGCTGCCAGTCCTAAATCCATTTATTCTTTGAGTGACACAGGAAAATGTGGCTGCAGCTGCAGGAGGGGAGGAGTAGAGACCCCCGTTAAATTGCAGGGACATGAATTCAAATCCAGAAATACAGTGTTTGTATTTTTATTGTCCAATTTTATGGCCTGTTTTCCACTCGATGTTAATCATCATTTTTTATGGCGTTCCTGACTGCCGTTTGGTCCCTGTTATCTCTGGGCGCTGGGAAGCTGGGCAGGTTTCCATTTTCCCAGGAACGTGTAGCTGGACTGGGTCTCACACGGATCTCTTTCTCTTTAAATCTCTTCACATGGTTTATTGGGTGAAGGAAACAGTTTCTCTCTCAGCAGCTGTGACACTCTGTAGGTGTGACGGGGTTAGGGTGACAATGGCTTGTTTTGCATTCTTGGATACTATTTTCTTTGATTCATCCTTGAAGAGAATTTATCCTGTCAGCTCTGAGACACATTTCTTATGAAACAGCTGCGTGCGATCGCCCCACAGTTCTAGAAAACTGATAAAATAAAATACCTCCTGCCCCCGCCCATGCACCATGGCGTCGCCTGTAGTGCTTTTGACCAAATGAGAACGTTTGTCAACTCCAACAAGGAATGCGGGGCTGTGAGGGTGAATTTTGGCACGAGATGATGTCTGAGAATAAGAACTCTTTTGTCCCACAGACGTAAGCCTGAACAGAACACTTCAGAGCTGGTGGCCCCCCAAAATGTGGTTACCAGTTAGTAATGGGGGGCTGGGATCATGAAATTCAGGATTTTAAAATGAGAAGACCACCATTTATTCTTCATTTAGAGAATGGCCGTGGGGAGGAAGGTTATCTGTTTTTAAATTTAAAAAACAAACAGCATTATATTACATTTATACATACCTGAAATCAAAGCAGAAAATAAATGAGCAAAGTAGGGCAGGAAAGGAGGAAAGCAGATGGGCAGAGACACGTGCTCCCTGATTTCTGAGCGTGGCCCACCGCTGGTCTTCCCTGGAGGCATGCTGCCAGAAACTCTCCTGCCTCACACTGCTTTGGGATTTGCCTCCTCTTCCTGGGTGCCCAGCCTCCCCCAGCTCCTAACACATGGCTTCTGCTTCTTTACCTCATGCTGTGGCTGGTCCAAGGTCAGTTCCAATGCAGCTTGTGGGAAAGTAGATCCTCAAGCCCTGATTTCTCACTGTCACCACTCCCCAGTGGGCTACATCCTGGCTCCGGTCCATCTTCCATACAAGTATTTCAGGTGCTAGACCTTTCCCTTCTTACCAAGGATAACCCCTTTCTAGGAAACAAAAGGGCATTAGAGGAGCAGTCTGCATTTTCCTGTACACATGTATCCAGGATTCTGGCACGATGGTGGCCCAAATGATGTCTCACACACCCATCCCCCCACCAAAGGCTTACCTCCTCTGAGCTGAGCAGTGATCAGGGGTGCAGATGAGATCTAGGATTGAGGTGGGAGGTAGAGATAGCTGGGGTAGGGGGAAGTGGGGGGGTGGGGAATGAAGAAAACTGTACTTGAACAACAATTTTTAAAAGTTAAAAAAATAAATCAAATTGAGGAAATAAGCACACACAAAAAAGAACTCTATTAGGGTCTTGAAGGACAAAGCCAATGTAGGACCTTTTTTCCAGATGGGAGCACTGAAGGGGGAGGAATCACAGGATGAAGATTAGAAAGAACACTGTGGCTTGGTGCCAGAGAAAAGCGGACCTGCCATGGGCCTTCCTGGAGCCAGTGTTGTCTTGCAAGAGCAGCTGGCTTCCTTGGCCCCTTGGGAGCTGGAGGAATCTAAACAGATGCATTGCCTACACTCTGATATTATGATAGTGCCAACTAAGGAAACCAGGGAGTAGAAAGGCTTGTCCCTAGAGTCTCATAGGATTTCCTACAATTTCTTGGAGCACCAGGAAAGCAACAACCTGCTTCACAGCACCCAGCATCCAGGAAGTGGGTAGGATATGAAACAGACAGACAAGGAAGTACTTATTGGAAATGAGCAATGGAGATGAGAGATGAACACTTGAGCCAAAATAAAATTTTATGAGTACTTACAGAAAAATGCATACTGAAAAGAAAAAAAAAGCAGCAACAAAACCAACTATAGCAGCTAAGTGCTCTTTACAAGATTCCAGAGAGAAAAAAAAGTAAGTTACTTTTCTTGTTACTTAGGGAAGAAACCAATAGGACTAATGACTTTCTCATCTGCAACAATGGAAGCTAGAAGACAATGGGATAACATCTCCTGTGATAAAAGAACTACAACTCAGGGACACTCTATACAGAGAAGGTATCATTCCTCTCTCAGAGTAAATACAAGGTATTTAGGAACATGTGAAGACTCAAAGACTGAATCGCCAATGTATACCATCTCAGGAAGCACTCAGGAAGGGGTAGGGCTGGGGTCAGTATCCCTGCTGTGAAGAGGCACAGAAACAGTGATGAGTAACCAACTTGCAGTATATACAGGATGAAGCCAAAGTAGATTTACAGTTGTGAATATGAGAAACACAGAGTTTATTCTTGTATTATTTTTTATTAATTATTGTATTATAGGAAGATCTGTAACCTACTTTGGCCCCGCCCTGTATGCTATTGAACCCCAAACAATGATGACATAACAACTAGAAATATGTAAGAAGCACCACAAGGGAAACCAGAAAAACAAGCTACAACTAAAGCTTCTTACCCATCTCAGCAGGATCCAGCAGTTGGAGGAAGGTGGTAGGGAGGTGTTCCAAAATCAAATCTGAAAAGAGAGAGGGGGAGAGAATTATGGAATAGAACTATAGTGGAGGGAAATCATTGCTATCTTACACTCATATAATCATGAAAACATTGTATTTGAATATGAATGTCAGGAAAAGGAAGGTAATCATTAGTGGAATAAAAAGACCTACCTAATTAGCAGGGGGAAAGGGGAATGAATAGCAGTCTGATCAATTTAGCAAAAACAGCTCCAAGGGGAAAAAAGGAAACAAGGGGAATCATGAATAACCATAAAATAAGATGGAAGAAGTCAAATCTACTATATGACATATCACGTGGAAAGTCACTGCATTGAATTTTGACAAACAAAAATGATTCAGTTGGTTTACAAAACTTACTGGTTACTTATAAGAAACAGACTTAAAATGATTAAAAAAATAGTAGAGAATAATGAGATGCTTTCAGGTGCACAGTTCTATAACACATCATCTTATTGTATTGTGTGTTCACCACCCCAAGGCAAGTCTCCTTCCATGTCCATTTATTCCCCCATTACCCTCTTCTACCTGTTCCCACCCCTCTTTTCCTTCAATAATCACATGCTGTTGTGTGTCTATGAGTTTTGGGGTTTCTTCTTAATCCCTTCCCCTTTTCCTCCAGTCCCCAAAACCCCTTCCCTCTGACAGCTGTCAGTCTATTTTCCATATCTATGAATCTGTTTCTGTTTTGTTGGTTTATTTTGTTCATTAGATTCCGTATATAATTTAAATCATATGGTACTTGTCTTTCTCTGACTGGCTTATTTCACTTAGCATAATACTCTCCAGGTCCATCCA
>VMDR010034920.1:0-10924 GCA_007922815.1 Macrotus californicus | reverse complement strand
TGTCTGCAAGGCTTCTATATTGCATTTCCAGTCGATGCTGGCCTGGGAATGCATGTGCCTGGATTCTCTCTCCAACTCTGTCATTAACCCTTGTATCACTCCAGAGAACTCATCTGAAATTGATTCTCAATGATACTGTGACAAGAAAAAACCCTAAAATTATTTATGGCAAGATATTGCTTTCCTGTCTCCAGTCTTAAAAAAAATTGGTCACTTTTGTATAAGGATAAAAAAAAACACAAAGAAAACAAAATCGACTGGGTTGTGATAACACATAGCTAGATCTTGACCTCTGACCTATAAAACCTGAGAAAAGTCACTTGGGATTTAAGCCACGTTCCTTAAATAAGCCTTAATACATTGTTTCCTATAGCTCTCCACAGTACCACCTGAATTTGTGTGCCAATAAGTAAAAATGAAGAGGAAGTTTTAAAAACTGCCTCCATAAACAATTAGTCAAAACCAGGTAGGATCATCCAGTTGTCAATCGCTATTTCTGCAATATTAATACACAAGGACACCATCACAATTATATGAACGCCATTAGCTACACATTATTCATCAGGCTTCGTTATCAGACTATTCTTCGTTGGTCAGATTATGAAGCAACTGTTCATGAGTTTGAAACTGTGATCCTCAGAGACTGTGATCTTTGTTCCAACTCTATCACTTAACATCAAATTCCACCGTTTTGTACCAAGATGTTTGTGATGGCAAGTGCCGTTGTGTTAGCAAATGAATACCTTCCTCCCTGATAAGATAAAAGGAAATCATGTGTTTTAGTGGCAAGAGCACTGATGGGAATTAGAAAGCTTTGCTTCCGCTCCCGGGCTCATTGCTGGCATGCTGTTTGGCATTGACATCCAACGTCCCACTGCCTCAGCTTGCTCACGTGTATAATGAGCTTTCCTGTTACACAACTGCTATCTCCTGCTATCTACTCAACAGCAGTGACAGGAGTAATATGCATATTAATAAATAAATAAGTAAACCAAAGTTATGTAGTAGTTAAAATGCTTTATGAATATCCTCAGAAATGATGCTTTGGACTTAACCACAAAAGTTGCCCCAAAAGAAGCAACAGAAATTCAACTCCTCTCCATCTTGAATCGAGGAATGACTATTGAGCTCCAGCGTTATCTCCTGATGTGTTTTCCAGGGACACATTACTTGTCAGCCTACTTCTCCCAAAGAGAAACCAAACAAAAGCTAAGCATCTGCTCTTCCTCGGTAAAATGAAGATACCCACATTAACCAACACACTTGAGGAAATGATCACTGTTCCCAAGGGCTGAGAAACAACAGCTCGCTCTCCCAGAAGTCCTCGGGCAGGTGGTGCCAAACTCTGTAGCCTTTCACATGGAGTAGGGCTTTACATTGAAACTCACTGATCAAACGTGACATATTAGGGATTTGTGCTTTTTGAAAATACAATAAAAGCACAGATAAGAATTATAATTTGAGTGTAATATAAATGCCATTATAATTTTTAAATATTTTTTAAAATGACATAATGAAATGAAAATTTACACCAGCATAAGCAAGTAGAACTAGAACTACACCTTAATTATAGAAGAAAGGTCTGAATATGCAGCAAACCATGTGTATTCTCATTGTATGAATAAGTCTACACACATATCCAGATAATTCTAAAAGCCAGGTGCCATTGCGGTCTGTTCGGAATGTATTCAATCACCCCTAAAATTCTGTTTCAAATCCATGAAATAATAGGAGGTTTAATATAGAGAAGGACCTAACATTTTTGAAATGTATTACTCTAATAATACTTAAAAATAACACCAAATGTATTGAGCTAGAATTTAAAATACATAAATACAATATTGAAGACACTGAATAGTGAGTGAGAATCCCGAATCTTTGAATTTGTGTTGTACAGTCTACAAATAATTATGCATTGTAGATCAGCAAAAGACATGGATTTAGCAAAGCTGGGTTTTCATGTTGGATTTAATATATGAACTCTGTGATACTGGGCACGTCAGATTTTCTCCCTTGAGAAACAAGAAAACTAGATAAAATTATCTTCCAATTCTCTGTAAACTAAAATCTCTGAATCTTGTATGAACTCCATTTTTCCTTAAGTCGCAAGTTTAAACACTGTGTTTTTGATAGATTGTAAAAAGCAAGGTATTAAATACATTCCAAAAATTAATGTTATATATTCTTAATGTTAGAAAACACTTTCATATCTCCAAATTATTTAATTATTAAACTAGCAGAATGCTAGCCAGTTTTTATAAAAGCACATGTAAATATTTAAATTAATATTGGCAAGCATAAGCTCTTATATAGAGGAAAGGAATAATGGCCCTTTAAGTTCTTAAGCCTGATAACCAAGCAAATGGTCCCCCTTTAAGTAACAGAAACATTTCACTTAAATAAAAGAGCTGTTAAGAATACCTACTAACATGTTTAAATGTTCTTCTTTTTCATTTACACCGATTCGAAATTAACCAATTAAAATGTTTATTCGGAGGATGATTCTGCAAAAGCAACACTGACAAACCAATTGCTAGTGGAAACAAACAGAAGTACAAAAATCAGGAAATGTTTATCAAGGCTCCAGACCTGCTGACACTGGACGAGCGCCTGTGCCTGGACGCTTCATATGAGCCTTGTATTCACTTAAATGCTCACAAGTCAAAGAGGCAGGCGTTATTGTTGTGTCATTTACACAGGCACCAACACCAAGGCGCCGAGGAGTTTAGAAACACTCAAGCCCGCCCAGCGGCCAAGTGGCAGAACCTGGATTCCAGAGTGCATGCTTTGGGCCACTCCAGGGGCCCTCCCCATAGACATTTGGTATGGGAAGAGGCGCTGAATCCTAGGGCCATGGGAGACAGCGATCAGAGTCAGTTTGTGGGACATGAGGTGCTAGGGTATGGAGTCTGGATTTAACCGTGATTACTGAATTCTTCCAGCAGAGAAGTGATAGAAGAGCGGAGTTTTGAAAGGCGCCATTTGGCGGTGGTACACATCGTGCTACAGAAACAGTGCCAGAGAGGGGGTCCCTGCTGTTGTGATTCTAGAATGGAAACGCAGTGTAAATGGGAGGGGATAATGGGGGGGGAGGCAATGGGGGAAGGGTTTTCAGGAACATGTATAAAGGACACATGGACAAATCCAAAGGGGGTAGGATCAAGGGTGGGAACTAGGGATGGCTGGGGTGGGGGAAGAGTGGTGGGGGGAAAATGGAGACAACTGTACTTGAAAAACAATAAAAAAGAAGAAGAAATGTGAGAAGACACCGTGGAAAGGAAAGGACTAAGACATGGCAACTGAACATCATGCTCCTGTGAACTGGAGTCAGGGACAGTGCTCCTGCTTCCAATTCTCTGTGCATGGCCAATTTCCCTCCCAATAAACTATCTGAGAATTAAAACAAAAAGTTCAACAATTGTGGATTAGATGCACTTGGAAATGAATGATGCCATGACAAAAAATAAATAAAAGAACATCAGAAAGCACAATCAGTTGGGAATGGTAAAGGATGAAATTAATGAATTCAATTTTAGGTTTTTTAACACACTCTAAAGACTCAGTTTAATATTATGAAGTTCTGAAGATACAGCAAGTTCAAACCTAATAGCCTCTTAGCTCTGGCAGAGGGGTTAGTAAGAAAATATCACAAATATTAAAAAACTAAACTGCATATAGTGAAACCTATATTTGGATTTTGCATTATAAAAGGATGAAATGATTGTTCATACAAATAAAATCCATGTAAACCTGGATACCTTCCCACAAAAGACATTTGCCATTTTAACATGCTGGAAAAACACTTGAAATGGATTTTAAGTAACAAAACCACCTTGATATTATATAAACTATTTCTCCATCTTTAGCTTTGTACATGCCAACCCAAATAATTTGGGATAAAGTACTTTAAATATTTTACAGTGTTTAAGGTCTACGTATATCAGTATACGTAGACAGCATTTTATGTCTATGTATAAGTTTATGTACCTATGTATAGGTATGTACATATGTACACTATATCTACTATTTTATATACATTTACTCACCATATGTGACTATATCATGTATTATTACACACACAGACACATACACACAGAGATTTTTAAATATCCAGTATGTTTTTCTGTCTTCTTTTTTGTTGCTAAAATACTATTATTTTGAAAAATGTGTAGACCTGTAGCGCTATAACTTTTATACTAATATCTTTAGGATCCTCTTTTTGAATTTCTTTTATGAACAAAATAAAATTTCATGTCCTTCTCCTTTTCTTCCTCTCTTCCACTACCCTCTTTAGTACACAGTGTTATCTTTTTCTGGGATGTATCTTTATGTTCCTAAACATGCTTAAACTTCCATTTATTAATCTGTCAACTTTAATAATATGTCTTTACTTAAGTTATTAACTGTGAGGTTTATTAAATACCTGAATTATTACATAACTTCTTCTATTTTTTTTTTTGTTAGCTGGACTTTTCAAAGCTATCAGAACATATAACATTTATATAGCATTCTTTCATTTTATGTCAGCCTTTGTTTTCTTTGTTTTTGTTTTTTAAACATATTTAGTACTCACCAACAATCTGTCTCTGTCTGATGTTGTTTCCCCAGCCACTTCTGTTTTAATTGTAACATATCCCCTGGTAGTAGAATCCTCCGAAAGCCAGTATTTCCTTGCTTGTGTGTCTAAATTGCTTCTCTGTAACCTTTTGATTTGAAGGAAAGGGAGGTTAATTATAAAATTATTCACAATACATTCCTTGAGTATCACTAGATGCTATTCAGTTATATTACACTGAATGCTAGTTCCTAAAAGTCTGACATCAATCTCAATTTTTTGTTAATATGTGGTAGGAGACTGAGTATAAAAATATTATACTTAGATGAGTTTTGTTGCTTATTTTACCACTGAAGAAACATTAAGAAAAAGATGAAAAAAATAAACACAGTGACAGAACTGAATTTTTCCAATGTGACAGTGGCAAAATACCTTAATCTGATGACGTACTAAAATGACAATATATTTTTTAGCAATTATTTGAACTTGTGAACTATGTGAAATATTCAGCTTCTAAAAGGAGTTGGATATTTCACAAAAAGTATGAATAAGTACATATATCAATGTATATTTTCACTCATCTATAAAGTTTTTTCTTTCACGGCAAAATATTGTTATTTTATTTTATGCTTTAAATGTGAAATTTTCTAAAGACGGAGCAGAGCTGAGAAAAGCAGTCTTCTGACAGCAAATTTGTGTTCCCAAGATTCTTATGTTTTCACCCATAATTCATTTATTTAATACAAAGCTTTAAGACAATTTAAAAACCAAAGACTTGTGGTCTACGCACAGGATTACTAAGTGACAAACACATGGAGCTTAAGAGTGTCAGCTGGGAGCAAACTGATTTGGATCCCAGTTTCAGATCCAAGAATCTCATTTAATTAGAAAACTTTTGCTGCAATTGCTTATTTTTAGTGTTGCAAAGGCTGCACAATGGTCTTCCACTCTCCCCGCCAATCAGAAAACAAACTTGATTTACATGCAAGATAAATATAATGTAAGTTTACTTCAAGCCTGTTTAAATTTGGAGGTAATTTTCGGTTTATTAGAAACATGTTTTCTGGTTTGCAAGTCAGGGGAAGAAGATTGGAAACGCAATACTGCTTTAAAACTATCCTGCACATGACTAGAATTTCCAACTAGCCTGTAGGCAATGAATCTTTGTTCTATGTTTAGTTACGAAAACCTTACCTAAGTGTTTCAGAAAAATTCTATAGAAATCTTTTTTAATTTTATTTTTTTATTACAGTTTGCATTTCACATGATTCGTATTAGTCTCAGGTGTACAGCACAGTGGAGAGACATTTGTGTAAGTTACAACGGTCCCTCCCTCCAATAATTCAAGTGCCCACCTGGCCCCGTGGATAGTCATTACACTATTATTAACTGTGCGGTTAACACAACAACAGCATGTCCTTGAATAACAATTGGTGATATTTTCATGGAAGGTCTGCTACCTGTAATAGCATGCTAATAACAGCCAGACTGAGTGTTGCTGGGTACCGGGGGAAGGGAGCAAAGCGAGAACTTCTACTAGGAAGCATCAGAAAACACACAGGCCAGTAATGGCGAGAGTCATGCTGTAAGTGGTCATTCAGAATGTTCAGACTTAGTTGAAATTGGATACTTCATGTCTTGCCAAAGGAATAGAGCATTTCCAACTCAGAATATTCTGTTTAAGGAGTCCTCTGAAACGCAGCAAATTTACTCTGAATTATATGTACTATGGAGTGATCTATAATTTTATTTTAAAGAGTGATAAAGGCCAGAAATTTGAATAGCTTCACATACTTGGCCAAGTTTCTGAATTAAAATGAGATGCAAATAAAAAATAAATATATGTCATAGAATTGAAGTCCTACTGATAAAGAAATAGTCCTAGATTTAAATTCTTATATGCCCCTTACGACTTGAGTAATTTAGGCATCTCACATAAACTGAGCTTTATCTTTTCTGTCTGACTCTTAGAGTTCAAGGTTAGAGGCACAATACATAAAATACTATGATGCCTGGAACATAGTAGCAGTGAAGGAATAGAGTTTGGTAAATCTTTCCCTAGCTAATTCATAGTGGCCTGATATTTTGGAGCAGGATCCTGAATTACTAGGGTATTATCCACTCTAATTGATTCATAATTACAGATTGTTAATGGGATATAAATGAACAATATCAAGGAACTGGATTTTTGTTATCTAATTGCTTTCTTCATTAAACTGATATATGTTAATTTACTGCTCTAGATGTTTAAACATAATTATACCCTAGCCTCACTGTTTTGACATTTTAACTTAATTCCACGCTTTGTCTCTTTTTCAGACAGGTATTATAAAGTCAAGATCATATAGTTCACTTTTAAATCATTAAAAGCAGATTAGAGAATACTTATCTACAAATTTAGCTTTGACTTTTAAAGTTGCTTATTAAAAAAATTATCTTATAAAATATTTTATCCAAAGTGATAAAAGCAAATTACTTGTGAAGAAAAAAACGAATTCAAACACTTTTTATAAGCACTAAAATGCTGATTGTTTCCAAACATAATAAGAACTTTCCTTTTCAGTTGGAGATTATAGAACAGCAGGCAGATAAACATTTAAAATCCTGATAAAAATGGGGGAATCTTCTGTATGTAATAAGGATGACAACACACATTAGAAATTTAAGGTAAAAGATGGAATAATATACATCGGACCTAATGCCAAATACTAATGCATTGTATTTAACAGTTTTTGGTTCCTAACATTAACCAGACATTGCACAAGGTTTATATATTGATATACATCCAATTAGTCCTCAGGCCAAAGATAAAGTAGTCACACTTGCCCTATTTTAATATGTGCAGTTCACACTTCTGGAATTCTATGGATTTAGACTTGAGTCCATTTATCTTTATTGTGGTAAGTACACATAAAATACTACTTACCATTTAACCATTTTAACTTCATAATTCATTGGTATTAAGCACATTCACATTGTTGTGTAATCATCAACACTACCCATCTTCAGAAATTTTCAAATTTGGGGAGCTCTGTACTCTTTAAACCAGAATTTCTCCCTCTACTTTTCCCTCGGTCCTTGATCACCACTGTACTACTTCCTATTTCAAAGCATTGGACTGCTCTAGGTCCTTCATACAAGTAGAATTATACTAGATTTGCCTTTTTGCATATGTCACTTAGTGTAATGTCTTCAAGGGTTATCCACGTTCTAACATGTCAAGGGTTCCTCCCTTTTTAAAGCTGAATAATGTTTCACTGCATGTATATGTCATTCTGTTTATCCATTCATCTGCTGATGGACACTTGGGTTGTTTCCACACTTTGGCTCTTTGTGAATAATGTTGCTATGAGCATTGGTATACAAATATCTGTTCAAGTCTCTGCTTTCACTTCTTTTGGGTATATACTTAGAAGTGGAATGGCTGCATCACCTGGCATGTCTATATTTAAATTTTTAAAGAGCCACCATTCTGTCTTCCACAGTGGCTATACTGTTTTACATTATCACCAGCAATCCACAAGAGTTCCAGTTGAGCACAGAGTAAGATAGAGCTAAAGGCATATTCCGTGATGGAGGAGGCCAGCACATTCCAGAAGTGAGCATTGAGGAATAATAGAAAGCTGTGAGATAAAGGAGATTCCTGACATTCAGGAGGTACAGGTTAGTTCCAAAGCATTCCAGTCACAGAAAACATCACGTGGGTAGAGATGGAAATATAGGTAAGTCAGATGTGAGGAACTGCAAATGGAGGTGTCTAAATTGTGTCTGTAAATTTAGGGTACATCCTGACATTGTGCTGAGCTTCTTAAACTAGGACTTGGAGATATTTTCATATTAAATGTAAATTTTGAAAAATTATAGAAATTGGTGTTTGACTTGTTCCTTGCGTATAATAAATGAGAGGTATATCAATGTTGAATTTTACAGCAGTGTCCTATAAAGGTCTTTAATTGGATGAGGTTTGTATCACTAATTTATATGATATTTTAGTTTCATTTGTTAGCTTCTCACTGTAGAAATATTTAATTTTATGACAGATAACATTGTTTCTGTCCTTCATATCTAGTAGCTTCTCTATTACAGATGATGTAATTGCATTATTACATCATCAACCTTCATCCATCTTCAGCCATTTTAGTGTGTGTGTAGTTCACTTTTCAGTGATGTCAAAAACTATTTTAATTTCATTCATTCTAAGTTATTTATTTGATAAAAAAAATGATGTACATTGTGGTCTCAGTACGTTCCTTAGCACAGAAATTTTCCTTCCCATGATCATCTCTGGTTTATTGGCTTAGTTACCAAGTTCGATGTCCGTGAACTTGTATTAAGTCCTTCTGTGATGAGAAGTCCCTCTGTGACAGACTTAAGTTGTTCTGGAATGGCCACCTAGTGCTTTGTGTGTTCTTCCCACCACCATCCTTTCTGGTACTATTTGTTACTATCTTACTCATGGTAGAAGCTCTAACAAGAGCTTTTACTTTCTCTACTCGTTTCTTCTGGAACATCTACAAAAACATTTCGAAGTATTTATATTCACACCTATTACTTCTGAACTTTCACATTTGCCATCTCTTTATCTATATGCTGTCTTCAGGAAAGTCTACCACCTACTCTGTTTTCTTTTGATCTGATATTAGTCTGTTATTTAGGTCATCTTAATATTTAATTTAAGAACTTAATAGTTTTTATATTCCTAAATTTTAAATATTTTACCATTGCTTTCTATTCTTGGTTGCAAAAAAGAAAATGCCCTTGTTATATAATGGAAGTGATTCACAAGACCTCGCCTAGCATATTAAATATACTTGCCTCAATGTCCACAATAATCTCTAGTTTTTCAATGAGCGATTTCCCTGCTTGCTGAATGTAGTTATTAACTCTGCTGCTGTTGGCCTTTATTCGATTATCGGCTGTGAGTTTTTGGGTTTCGAAGGCCTCTCGGCTTGTTCCCTTGCTGTCCCATTCACTGTGTTCTTGCGGTGAGCCTCTTTGTCAGAAGCAGCGATTAGAAGAGCTTTGTTATCTCATCTGCTGCTGTTTCTAAGGGTCACCGTTCTTTAACTTTATTGTTTCAAGTGATACTTTTGCTCTTACCTTTAATATATCTATTTTTCTTCCTTTTCTTTTTTGCTTCCATTTTTTGGTCTCATTTTTTTATGTAAACTTCAACTTCTTAAACAGTTTGTTTTTATTGTATGAAGTTCTTGTGGTGCCCATACAACACATACACACAAACATAAATACTCCAAGGGGGGAAATAGTTATTTATTTATTTATTCATGTCTCTTGTCTAACTACTTCCCAATATGTGCCAGTAAAATGTAGAAACTGCAGAAGTATTTTTAAAATTATATTTTTCTGTTTAAATATCAATTTTTAACATTTGCATCCAACTTTTACAAGTAGGTTAACAATAATAGAACATGCTTATTTGGTGTGGGGGCTTATAGTTAGTTATCGCATGCATATGATTGTATTGTTAATTCTACTAAATGTCTTAGTTTGCTGGTCATCCAATTTAAATATTTCTAGAAGAAGAATACTGCATAATTTTAAGCCCCTGTGTAACTGAAAATGTCTCTTATTATCTTTACCCAAGAAAGAGCTTGCAAAAGTAGAAAATTCTTTTCATTATTATTATTTACTATATTATTTAAAAGATTAGTGTCAGGTGTATCACATGGTGATTAGACATGTATATAACTTACAATGTGACCACCCCAATGAGTCTAGTACGCATCTGACATTACACACAGTTATTACAAGACCACTATGTTCTCTGTGCTGTGCTCCACACCCCACGACTGCGTTCATAACTGGCAGTTCGTGCTTCTTCCTTCACCTTAGTCACCGATCTTCCCAACTCCCCTTCCATTTGCTATCCATCATTTTTTCTGTGTACTTATGAGTCTATTTCTATTTTGTTTTGTTTGTTTGTTTTGTTTTTTAGATTCCACATATAAGTGAAATTATATGTTATTTGTCTTTCTTTGTCTGACTTTTTTTACTTAGCATAATACCCTCTAAATCCATTCACGTTGTCACAAATGGCAAAATTTCATTCTGAGTAATATTTCATTATATATATGTACCACATCTTCTTATCCATTCATCTACTTATAGACACTTAGGATGCTTCTATAACTTGGCTATTGTAAATAATGCTGCCATGAACATAGCGGTTCATTTATCTTTTGAATTAGTGTTTGGACTTCTTTTAATAAACACCCAGAAGTGGAATTGCTGGGTCATATGGTAGTTCTACTTTTAAGTTTTGGAAGAATAAAAATATTTTACAACATTTTTCCTTTTAAAACTTTGCATATATTACTCCATTGCTTTCTAACATTTAGAAGTCGGTAG
>VMDR010034919.1:0-10921 GCA_007922815.1 Macrotus californicus | reverse complement strand
GACAGCAGATCCTGTGCTGTCCGTTGGGCCTCTAGTCCAGGCAGATGGAGACAGAGGACAGGTCCCTGTCACAGTTCAGCTCTCGGGCCTGAGGGGCGGGTCTGGCCCCAGCAGGGCACCACGTTCATCCAGATGCAACAGTCATGGGGCCCCCAGGGTCCTGCACAAGCTGATGGCCCTGCTTCCCTCAGCGGCCTTGACCTGCCTACACAGTCAAACCCTCCTGTCCTGGCCCCTCTCCCTCCTAAACAGTGGAGAGAAGTCCCCACCCTCATGGGAAAGGAGACCCTTCTTGTCCTCTGCTGTGACTCCAAAGCTCCCCCTGCTCTCCTTCCATGAAAGCCTGACCTTTCCTAGGGCCAGTGACCCACGAAGCCCCAGAGAGCACCGACCCCCAGCGTCCAAACCAGGTGAGTGTGCTCATCCTGGGAGAGTCTGGGCCCCTAGTACCTGGCCCACAGTGTCCACTCCTGCCTGTCTCCACTCAGGCTCTGACCCTCCCTGGGCTTCCAGGCGAGGTTCTCATCACCCACTCAGGACAGGGGATCCCGACTCACCCGTCAATCCTCACCTGTAGGGCTGTGTCATGTGTCACCACCTCCCCTCGGTGGACCCTAAAATGACAGAGGGTCTGTCTCTGGGAGATGCTCTGTCACCCCTGGTGTCTGGGAGCTGAAAGACCCAGCCTCTCTGGGGAGGACAGCAGAAGCTTCCTCACCCCTGGGTGCTAACTCCTGTCTCTGCTACCAGGCCCGGGTCCCTCTGGAGCCTCCATCTCTCTGGTGAGTCCGTCCCCTCCCCATCTCTCCACCCAGGGTCCCGGCTGTGCAGCCTCAGTGCAGGGGCACTGGCCATCCTCACCACAAAGCACAGACACCTTCCTTAGAGCAGCCAGCACAAGGACCGCCCCACTCTGGCCTGGAGGGCACTCACATCAGGGACAGACCCTCCCCCCAGTCTCAGTCAGCCTTGGTCCCTTGGGGCAGCCTGAGGGGAGCCCTGGGGTCCAGCACGGGGCAGAGGGGCTGCTGCGAGCACCAGTCAGGGTTCCCTGGCTAACAAGGGTGAGGGGGATGCAGCGTGGACTGACACTGGGGTGAAGGGTGACAGGCAGGTGTGGGGACAGCTGCTCAGGAGGCAGAGCTGTCACTTCTGTGCAGAAATGGCCTCCCGCCCTCTCCCCTGATGCCCTCTCTCTGCCCCCGGTACAGGGCCCCCTCCCTGGTCCCAGGACAACGAGCCCCATCTATGAGGTGAGTGTGGTCAATGAACATTCTGTCCCAAAGGTCAGAGGGGTCAGGGTCTTCCCCCATCCCCACCCTGGCTGTGCTTGGAGTGCAGGGAACGGCAGCATAACGAGAAAACAGAGGGTGGAGAGGAGGGAGGTGCCCGGGGACAGGCACCCCCAGCACAGTCAGGCCCCCGCTCCCTTGCAAAACGCTGCACTTGTCTGAAGAGGCTGCAGGGCTCAGAGGTCTCTCCTTCCTCCCACAGGACTTAGTGCACCCGAGCACAGACGTGTACTGCCACATCAGCCCCAGAGCCAACGGGGCCTCTTAGCCCTCGGGTCCTGCTCCTCCAGGGCTGTGGGGAGGGGACAACCTGAGACCCGGACCCTGGGGGATCGGGAACTGGAGCCTGAGCCAGAGAACCAGCCCTGAGCCCAGAGGATATTCAGGGACCTTGGCCCAAGGTCAGGGTCCCTCCTGATTACTGATGACCCTGGCCGACCACCCTGGCTCTGATGGACCAGGGTAAAGGCTCCCATCTTCCAGAAAGTGACCAGGCTCATGAGGCACCGAGGACCACCTATGTGACCCCAATAAAGTGGACTTTCCCCTGGTTTGCTCCTTTTCTATGAGAGGGAACATCTTTGATGCAAATTGTCCTGAAACTCTGGGTCCTTTCTCTCCTCGGTCACATCAAGGAAAATTCTAAGTTATCCCAACCCACGTTTTGTTTCCTGGAAGACAAGAAGGCATGGGCTTGGAGTTGGGGGAACGCTAAAGGAAAGGCAGAGCCCTGTCCAGGCAGCTCGGGTGGTTGTGCCTTTGTCGCGAGGGACCAGGGTTACAGGTTCAATCTCCAGTCAGGGCACATTCAGGAACCGACCAATAAATGCAGGGGTGGGTGGAACACAAATCGATCTCTCTCTCTCTCTGTCTCTGTGTCTCTTTCTGTCTCTGTCTGTCTGTCTCTTTCCCTGTCTCTCTCCTTTCCTCTTTCTCTCATATCAGGCAATAAAAAATAAAATAGAGGAAACACAGTCAAGAGAGGAATGAACCACCCAGGAGAGCCCTGGGCTGTCCTCACGCAGCCCCAGGGACCAGGCCATGGACACCCCCCAGGGTTTGTCCCTTTGCACATGTGCCCTGTGTCTCAGGACCACCCAATAGGGGTCATGCCCTGTTCTCATAAAGTTGAGCAAGAATCCTTCTGACCCGCACCCATGGGTCGGGCACATATTCTGGCTGGGGCGCCTTCTGAGCCTCCCAAAGTCCTATGCCCTTCCCTCTTCCTCCCCTGGACCCTGGTGGCCTCCACAAATAAACTTGCCTACCCCAAATCCAAGGCCCAGGCTGCTGGGCTCTGTCCATCAGTTTCTGCTTTGACCCAAACACTAGCCCTCACGTCATCTTCACACCTGGGGGACACAGAGAGAGACTGTCAGAGTAACCAAAGGGGGAGGACACGGGACTCCTGCCCTGAGCAGCTACTCCTGAGCATGTCCATGACCTGACCCCCACTTCCCATCAGTCCCCACCCTCCTACTACACCTGGATCTCACTGACACAGTGTCCTTTCCACAACTGAGCGTCCAGGGCTTCCACCAACAAACTCTCACTCAGGATTCCATGGAGACGGGACAAAGTGTGTCCTGCACCTGGCCCAGCTCCTCCCACACATGCCTCACCTGCAGCCCCTCTACACTCCTGGGCCTGCTGTTCTCAGTCCTTCCCTGAGGGCCCAGGATGGGCGCTGTTGCCATGCAGGTCCACTCGGGTCAGGTGCCCACGTTCACACAACAAAGCTGGTGCATCGTTGAGGTGCAGAATCACATTCAGGAGGACATTCTGTTGCCCGAGCATCATCTGTCAGGAGATGAGACATAGTAACAAACCATCGAAGATTCACATCACCACTGAGCTCTGCCTGCCTCCCTGTCCCAACGCACATAAGGTTGGGTTAGACAGGGTGACACCTCCTGTTGGTTTCCTGCAGCTGCTGCAGCCAATCACCACACACCTAGCGGTGCCACATGGCACAAATCATAGCGTCCCCATGGCTGGTTCCCTCTGGAGGTTCTTCCTGGTGTCCTCACCTTTTCAACCTGTTAGAGGAACCTGCATCATGTGGCTTGTGGCCCCTCCTCCACCTTCAGAGCCGCAGTACAGCATCTGGAAGCCCCTGCACTCCGCTTCCATCTCCACATCTCCTTCTGCGTCTCTGCCTCGCCTGCCCCCCTCTGTCCCTTATAAGGACAGGACCCTTGTGATCATAATGGGCCTGAAGATGAACCACCATAACCTCAAATCACATCATCTTCCATCTGTAAGTTCCAGTTATCATGAGACATTTTCACGAATTCCAAGGACGATGATGTGCACTTGAGGGGTCCTTGTTCTGTCTACCCCCCATCTCTGGGCCAAGACCATCATCTTCCCCACCATGAACTGCCTGTGGGCAGCCTGGACTTGGTCCTGCTGACTCTGAGGTCACTTCATGCAGTGACGTCCACAACAGACTCATGTCCCAAGCGAGGGAGACAGAGGCCCTTCCCCGAGCCCAGCAGCCCCCCCACCTCCTGTGAGTGATGCTCCTTGGTCACACGGAAACCAAGGCAGACACAGCTCCCAGTCCCAGCGCACAAGCCCTGGTTGCGGGTTGTCAGCACCACAGACGGGGTCTCGGGACACTGCTCCCTGGGGCTGCAGCAGGGCAGAGGCCTTGAGAAGGGACAGTGGGAAGGCCACTTGTGCTTATTCCACGAGAGAAAGATACAACAAGGGGGAGTTATCATCAAGATAACCCGGTCCTGCTCCAGTTTATGAATCGTGGCCCCATCCTTGCCCGTGGCTGGACATCGGGTGTTGGCAGTCCACACACGGCCGACAGCTGCACCCAGAGGCCGGCCTCTCTGGGGCTGACTGTGCTCCAGCCCCAGCGAGTCTCCCTGCCCTGAGGGTCAGGCCACTGTCTTGCCTCCAACACAGAGGGCACGTCCCCGAAAGAGCTCTACATACGCTCCCTCCACTCTAGGTCTGCCCTTCTCACTCCTTCTCCACGACCGTTCACTGGTCCCTCCTGTAGCGGCTGACTTAGTGCCTGGCTCCCTGCCCCAACACAGGGACCACGTCAAACCTGTCTCTGGGGTGCCCCCAGGCCCAGCTCAGTGATGACACAGAGGAAATGCCCAAGGAGTGCCACAGGGAAGAAATCGATGAAGGAGAAACTGAAGACCAGATGGCTAGGGCACTGGAAGACACACGGACACTGGCACCATTGAGGGTCCTCCCCTGGACCTGGGTCCTGGACCCTCACAAAGTCTGGAGGACAGGTGCACACAGGTGTGAGGGAGGAGCTCCTTCAGGGACAGGACACTGACCACACCCACCCTCACCTCTCAGCTGTGAGCAGCTTCCCTCCCCGCTGTGGGCTCTCCTGGCACCACCTGCTCTTCTCACACAGGGTCCTGACCAGGCCCAGAACCCCTGACCCAGATCCAAGGTGATGTCAGCACCGGGCAGGACTGAGCCCCTGACTGCAGAGGGAGTTGGGACGAGTGTCCCACAGCTCCAGCAGACCCACCCCCATGGCCCCTCCTCCCAGGACACACAGAGTCGCACTGCACACCTCTAGGAACCAACCCTTTGGGGCCCCCTGGTTCTGACCGTCTGTCCCCGGAAGCTTGGCCCCACAGAGATGAGAGGAGGCCCCTCTTCCCAGTCATCACCCACTTGATTCCTTCTCACCCCAGTGTCATCTCTGTGACCTTCCTGCTGACAGGAAACCAAGAGTCCCCAAAGCACTAGAGAACATGGAGAAGACCCCGTGCCCAGCTGGGTTTCTGTGTCACAAACCAATATAGTCACTTGGTTTTTGGGACCCTGGGACTCTGTGTGTTGTGCTGAGGGACCCAAGACCAGGACACAGCGGAGCCAATGCTGGGGTGGGTGGATGTCATCCTCTCAGGGGAAGGGTCCCCATCAACCTTCCAGCAAAGGTGCACCCCAGGCCAGTAGGATCAGTGTCCCCTGAGAGCTTGTTAGAGGCAGAGTCCCTGGTCCCCGACCTGCTGATACACACTCTGCATTTCAGCAGGACCTGCAGACCCCGCAGTTCACTGGACAGCAGGAGGAGGCTGCCCCACCCTCACATCACCGGTTGAGGTGGGGGGTCGCCACCTGGCCAGCCTTCCACAGTGGCTGGGCCGCTGCTGAAGCAGCATTTCTAAGGTATCACCTGGACATCACATTTTGTATAAAGTTGCACAGGTGATTCCTATGCACAGTGGGTCCCTGTGAGCAGAATTCCTAGTGTAGCCCCTACCTCATGCCCTAAAGGGGAAGACAAATGTGAACCCAAGGAGGCTGTCGGGGAGACTCTGTGCACTTGATGGAAACCTGGGGCGAACACCTTGGACCCAGACATCCCAGGCTTATGCTTCTCCAAACACGGCCTGTGTGTGTGTGTGTGCAAATGTGCAGAACCCTCAGCAGTTAGCAGGAAACAAACGCGTAGATCTAACATAAACAGGAAGGAGGCTACAGCAGAGGCAGGACTGAGGGGTGGGAAAGGAGGGTCCTCAGCACAGACTCCACCCTTGTCTCCCTGACCACCTGGGTGCTTCTGACCCTGGAGGAACAACACACAGGGAGGGGGGACATCAGCTCGAAATGCTCAGGGGGGTCCGTGAGCATTTCTCGAACCCAAGCTCCTGCCACAGAGGGAGGAACAGAGCACACAGCAGACACCATGGAGTCCCCCTCAGTCAATGCCCACAGAGGGCACGTACCTGCCAGGGATTCTACTGGCCAGTAAGACTGGACAATCTCTAGCGGTGGATGGGACTATGGGGACAGAGACTGGCTGGGTCCCCTGGGGAGGACAGCGCTCTGAGAGGGGACAGAGGGCTTCTCTTTGGACCTCAGGGGATAGGACAGGGGAGCAGAGTAGGATGGGGAGGGGGCTCAGCAACAGGGAAACCTCATGAGCTGCAAGTGGGAGGGGCAGCAAAACCTCAATTACAGTAAGTTTACAAGTTCTTCATCACTGAGCAATCATTTCTGAAAACTGATGATCAAAATAACAATTTATGTCAGTGTGACACCAGAAAAACTTAACCAGAGACAGTAACTCTTTTATATCACCAACCTGGAAATAAGCAGATACACCCCAGGAGGGCCATTGAGGTCCCTGGGACCAGTCCCTCATTCCCCCACAGGCACCTAGAGCCTGCCACAGGCACTGGGGGTACAACCGGGCCAGACCAGCCTCTGCCTGCATGGGGCTCACGTTCTGCAGGGAGGACACAGACAAGGAAAGATCTGGATGTGATGTCAGGCAGGTACAGGTGCCACAAAAGCAAAAGAGCCAGGACAGGTCAGAAGGTGAAGACAGAATCTCTAGAAAAAGTGGTCAAGACAGAAGTCTGTCGAGGACGCCCCTGAGTGTCAGCAGGGTCTGCAGGCAGTGAGGGGGTGCCGGGCAGACACCTGGGGAAAAGCGTCTGAATCGGAGGACAGAGCAGGTTCAGAGGTGCTGAAGCAATGGCAGCCACACTGCTGACCTTGACCAGCGGAGACACACTCGCACACACTCACACGGAGCAAGGCTGAGATGAAAGGCTTGCTCGGGACCCAGGGCCTCCTCTCTCCATCCCAACACACACACTGAATGCTGACCCACGTCCTCCCTCCCAGCCTCACTGCCAACCCTCAGGAATCCGGCCCCACTGCCCAACTCACAGTTGTGTCAGTGCCGCCCAGTGCGGCCGAAGGGGAGGGTGTGCTTCTGCTTGTCCACAGTAGGCCTGAGAATCCTGCCGACTGTGCCTGGTACAGGGGAAAGTGTGGGTGACAACCACTCTGTTTCATCATGTATAATAGACACTCAAGAAATTTCACCCGGGCCCATATACAGCCACCGAGAGACAATGTACTCCAAAGGGTCCCTGCTGTTCCAGAAGGTCACCATGGGCTTTCCACAGGACACTACACCAGGAGGCCATGAAACATTTTTTTCAGAGTGAAGAAGGAACCAGAAGGCTCCATGTGTGCTGTGAGTGACCCCTCTGTGAACTCAGTGTCAGGAGGGGTGAATTCTCCTTCACTCACAGAACTGACACCCTGGACTCTGCCTCCCTCCCCCTCTGCATGACATCCCAGGCTGGGTTTGGGTACTTAGTGCAGAACACACTCAATGGAGACAAACTTCCTAAGATCAGAGTTCCCTTCCCAGATGCCAGCCCTGCACATACTCACCACAGACGGAAGGACCAGTCTGATGGGAGTAACTCAGCAGAGGGAGACCAGTCTCAGTCCAGCCCCAACAGACCATGAGCAGCAGCTGATCAGAGTCCCTGGAGGTCTGTTTGCAGTCACAGCCCCTTCCCTTCTCCACCCCGGGGGCCTTACTAGGTATCTATGGATCCCTAGACTAACCACTGGCTCAGAGCTTTTCTCTTAGGTGTCCTCAGCTCAGAGGGAGAGATTCTGGTCTGGGAGTGAAAGGAAATGGAGAATTAATCTGTTTTTACTCCAGAACCAAAGTACCTGCAGTGACAATCAGAGTCAGTGCTGGGAACGCCCAGGCCTCCCCCTCAGGTCGCTGATCCACACCTCCCTGCCCTGGACTTGAAATCCCTTCTTTGCTTCCTCATGTGTTGGTGTCACTCCCACTGGACATGAAGGGAAGGACTTTGCCTCTCACTCCTCACTCCACACCTGCACCCAGCTCAGGGACCAGCACTCAATGGCTCTTTCCTGGAAGAGAGAGCAGTGAACGGTGAGTGAAGGAATGAATGAATGATCTGAAATCTCTTCACACACTGGAAACTAAATGCAGAGTCCTTAGAATTCTGGCCACACGGGACACTATCTGTGTCCCTCCAGGAGCTGAGACCCATGTCTCAGACCCTCTGCTGCTCTCTAGAGAAATATCCCTTCCAGCAATCAAAGGAGGGCTTGCTTCAAACTAAGATGACTTTCCAGAGAAAAGGAAAAGTAAAGAATACTCCTTAACCCCTTTCATGGGGCAGCACACCCTTCATGTCGGCACCAGACCAAGAGAGAATGAGGGTGTAACAGTGCAGGCCCGTCTCACCAACAGAGATGAAAAATCCCCAAAGGAAATGCTACCGAGATCCATCAGGATTTACCAAGCTGACTTTGGTCTCCAGAAATGCAAAACGGGCTTACCAGTAATGACTCAACTGTACCCTTTTACCACATTGACAGGCTAACTAGAAAATAATGTACAGTGACGACAAGGGAGGCAAGGTGGCCTTTAATGACACTCCACAGCCACTCGATTAGGGACAAAGCAGTCACCAACGGCAAACAAGGAGAAGAGGGGAGCTGCTTGGCATAAGGAAGGCACAGGAACACCAGGACCAGGGAGGTCTCCTGGGAACGCTGGGTGCAGAACACCCAGCAGGGCTCTCCGTCTCTGCAACAGGGATCTTTGGGGCTGGTATTTCTTGTAGGAAGCTGTCCTGTTCGCTGTGGGATGATTAGCACCATCCCAAGGCCTCTGCCCACTAGATGCCCATGGAACTCTCCACCCTATACCCCGAGTGTGAAGAGCATTTGCTCTGACATCACCCTGTGTCCTGGGGAAAGGAGGAGAAAAGGTGGGACCATCGCTCCTGGTTGAGAACCACTGATCTGTTCTCATCTCCAGCATCAACCGACCAGACGACGCCCTGCACCTGTCTGTGAGTGAAGAAGGGAAGAAATAGACATCTTTACTAGGTCAGAAAAATTAACTTTAATCACTCAGAAGTTGATCTGTCAGTTGCAGGCATAGTTCGAGGTGATAACTGATGTCTGCCTGTGGTTCAGCAGCTGGAGGACTGGGGTAGTCAAAGGTGTGACCTCAGGGCAGAGTGACGGCACTGGGTTGTGCTGCAGGCAGATGAGGGAGAATCTGCCAACACCGGAAAGAGCAGATGCACAGCAGATCCACACGCAGTGTCATTACACCGTCTGCTCTGATGTCCTTACCATCTTAACAAGAGTGAATGCAAGGAATGCAGGGTGCCTACTGTCATTTGGAAGAACCATGTTATTAAAAAGAATATTTATCACCCTGGTTGGTGTGGCTCAGTGGGTTGAGTACCAACCTGCGAACTAAGGGGTCACCGATTGGATTCCCCATCAAGACATGTGCCTGGGTCGTAGGCCAGGTCCCCAACTGGGGCGTGTGAGAGGCATCCCTTTGGTGTTTCTCTCACATATTGAGTTTATCTCCCTCTCTCTTTCTCTCCCTATCCCTTTCTCAATATATATATATATATATATATATATATATATATATATATATATATATATATATATATATATATAATCTTTTTTTAAAGAATACTACATCATAGAAGCTTCTCTCTAGTTTCAGAATCATACACCGTGGCGGCATTCCTTACATACAAACACCCCAAAATGGACTCACTTGGTGACTAGACAGTGTCGGGTTTGAATCCCACATCTGTGGGATGACAGCACCCCAGCTGCATCCCTGAGCCCCTCTGTGAAACGCAGCACCTTTCATGCCGCCTCATGTAGGGGACTGGGGGGTCATTGTAGTGTCCTCACCTGTCATCCATTCACTCACAACTCTGGGCAGACCCTGTTGTCCACTCCTGACTGTGATATTTAAATCCCTGACCTCCATTTCTGTCCTTCATCCATCCCAGCACGTGACAGGCCCAAGAGGTGTCCTCTGCATGTCATTTGGAAGGAAAACTTCTCAGAAACAGTTGCCTTCACTAACCCTGCACAGACCTGCACCTGGAGTGCCATCGTCATTACCATCAGCGTTTGGACACCTTCCTTTCTTACCGGTAGTCAGTGCTCCCCAGCCCCGGGGGCACATGAGACCCTGTGAATAGTGCTGAGTGACAGAACTGAGCAGAGAGAAATCCCGCTCGTGTTCCAAGAAGATGATGTTTATAAAAGGCTAAAATCATAGGGGAGTCCACATAAAATCCTAATTCCCGGCTAAAACATGGGTCACGGGCGGCTTTCACCATTTCCTGAGAGCTGACCTACAAGAAGTGACATTCATGATGAACTAGGGAAATAAAACACGCATCACATTTACTGACGCTCTTTAAATGCTTATTTGTTTTCCTTAAAAGGACATTCGAGTGCATTGTTTTCATTTTACGATGATGAAGGGAGGTCCCCTCTCTCAGCAGACTGTCTACAGGACAGTTTTGAGACCCTGTAGGAACTGTTCCCCCCTTTTCTCCCTTACACCTCAAATACAAAACTAGAGGCGGCTCCGCGGCCTCACCCAGATTGCTCCGCCTCCCGCCAGCAGCAGGAGGGGCTGAGTCCTGAGTTCCCTGGTCCTCCAGGCAGAGGGGGGTGACTTCATGCAGTCCCTGAGCCCTGCGGTCCCAGCAGTTGTGCGCTGACGGGCGGGTCGCCCGCAGCTGGGAGAGTCTGGTGCAGTCTCTGCGGCTCACTCCTGACCACCGGGCCAGCCAGTGCACAGACAGGGCAGGGGTGGGGGAAGGCTCTGGAAGCCGAGTCCCGACAGGAAAGCACCTACGTAGGCCACACTCAGCTCTCAGGGCAGCTCCTGGGTTCACCTGCACACCTCCAGCACCCGACCTGCTGCCCTCCTAGAGGTCCTGCCTGTCCCCACAGGTGGCAGCTGCAGAGAACAGGAGGCTCCTTCCCAGAGACGGCCC
>VMDR010034918.1:0-10924 GCA_007922815.1 Macrotus californicus | reverse complement strand
GCAGCTGACATGATACTATATGTAGAGAACCCTAATGATTCCACCAAGAAACCACTAGAACTGATACATTAATTCAGTAAAGTAGCAGGATACAAAATTAATACCCAAGAATCAGTTGCATTTTTATATACCAATAATGAACTATCAGAAAGGGAAACTAAGAAAATAATTCCATTCACAACTGCTTCAAAACAAATAATACACCTAGGAATAAATTTAAGGATGTATACTATTCCTGTACTCTGAAAATTATAAGACACTGAAGAAAGAAATTAAAGAAGGTACTAATAAGCAGAAGCATATATGGTGTCCATGGAGAAGAATTAATATCACTAAAATGTCCATACTACCAAAGCAATCTACAGATTCAGCACAATTCCTATCAAGAGACCAATGACATATTTCACAGAACTAGAACAAGTATCCAAAAATTTATATGGAACCACAAAAGACTGAAGAGCAGCAGTGATCTCAAGAAAGAGGAACAAAGCCAAAGGAATATACTACCTAATTTCAAATTATATTATAAGGCTGTAGTAATCAAAACAGCATGGTACTGGCATAAAAATCGATACACAGAGCAATGGAACAGAATAGAGAGTCCAGAAATTCAACTGTACCTTTATAGTCAATTAATACTTGACAGAGGAAGCAAGAACATATGATGGGCTAAAGATAGTTTATTCAATAAGTGGTGTTGGGAAAGCTGGACAGGTATGAGCAGAAAAATAAAACTATACCACCTTCTTACACCACACACAAAGAATTCAAAATGGGTTAAAGACTTAAATGTTTGACTGGAAACCATAAAATTCCTAGAAGAAAACATAGGCAGTAAAATCTCAGACATTGCTTATATCAGTATATTTTCTGATGTATCTCCCCAAGCAAGGGAAACAAAAGAAAAAATAAACAAATGGGGTTACATCAAACAGAAGTTTTTGCACAGCAAAGAAAACCAGCAACAAAATAGAAATACGACACATTGAATGAGAGAACATATTTGCCAATATGTTTGATAAGGGGTTAATATCTAAAATTTGTAAAGAACTAAATAAAACTCAACAGCAGAAAAACAAATAATCCAATTAAAAAATTGACAAAGGACCTTAATAGACACTTCTCCAAAGAGGACATACAGATGGCCTGTAGACATAAGAAAAGATGCTCAACATCACTAATGATCAGAGAAATTCAAATTAAAACCACAATGAGGTACCATCTCACACTTCTTAGAATGGCTATCATCAATAAATCAATAAACTACTGGTGCTGGTGAGGATGTGGAGAAAGGGGAACCCTTTTGCACTGTTTGTGGGAATGCAGACAAATGCAGCCACTGTGAAAAGCAGTATGGAGTTACATCAAAAGTTAAAAATGGAACTGCCTTATGACCCAGTGATTCCACTTACCCAAAGAAACCCATACTAATTTGAAAGAGTATAAGCACCCCGAAACCCATACTAATTTGAAAGAGTATAAGCACCCCTATGTTCATTATAGCATTATTTACAATCGCCAAGATATGGAAGTGGCCCAAGTGTCCATTAGTAGATGAGTGGGTAAAACACCTATGGTGTATTTACACAATGAAATACTACATGGCCATAAAAAAGAAGAAAAGTTTACCCTTTGTGACAGCATGATAGACTTGGAGAACATTATGTTAAATGAAATAAGTCAGTCAGAGAAAGACAAATACCCTATGAATTCACTCATATGTGGAATCTAATGAACAAACTGACGTAATAAGCAAAATGTAGACAGACTCATGGATAGAGAGCAGGCTGACAGCTCTGGAGTGAGAGGGTTAGACAGTGGAGGGATCAAGCAAAGAGGAAAAAGGACTCATGGACTGGGACAACAGTGTGGTGGTTACAGGGGAAAGGGGAGTAGGTGGAGATAGAAGAAAGTAATAAGAAGATAAATGGTAATGGAAAAGATACAATAAAGAATAAACTATAAAAAAGAAATTGTTTAAACTTAAATATCTAGAAAGGTTTCAAGGTTTACAGAGATTTCAGAAAGGTGTGAAAGATACCACTTTTATTAATGCCAATGATCCATGTCTTAGGAAGATTAATTTTTTTTCAATTTAATTAATTTATTTTTAGAGAGAGGGGAAGGGAAGGAAAAAGAGAGAAACATTAATGTGTGATTGTCTCTTCTGAGTCCCCTACTGGAGATCTGGTTCGCAACCCTGGCATGTGCCCTGACTGGGAATCGAACTGGCAATGTTTTGGTTTGCAGGAAGGCACTCAATCCACTGAGCCACACCAGCCAGGGAGGAATATAACTTTTATATCATGTGAAAAGACCTGGATCCCTAAAACTTCTGGATGGAAAAGGAATTAAAAATAATTTTCTAAAGATGTGTACTCTGGGCTAGAACAGAAACATCTGAAAGACAGCTTGCTATGCTGGTCATCAATCAGAATTCCAATGGCTTTTTTTTCCAGAACAATATTTCCCAAGTAGATGTATCTAGGCTATTTCTGGGAGTTACAGATTGTTTACTAGCACTCAGAAACAACACAAGAATAACAAACTATATAGTCCTCAGACAGAAGATTTTATTACCTTAGGCTACCTACACCAATGTTTCAAAATAACACAAAAGCAGTCTTCACTAATTAGTATATATTTAAATGAGTCGTTGCTCATACAGGTTAGCCGAACCATTGTCATAGCAACTTTGGGTCAAATAATTAATTTATTTATGATTATGCTTTGGTGTAACTGACATGTCCAATACATTACCAGCTTCACTTATGGACCTGAGGGTTATCATGGAAGTATGGTGAATTAGTTCCACTAAAAAAAACAGTCAGGAGTCCTTTGCTCAAAATATAAATACAAATATATATATGCACATGTATGAATTTATGCATACATGTATGTGAATGCATGTAGGTGTGTGTGTGTCCATATGTACACACAAAAAACAAACCACAGAGAGGTCTACACCCACCAGCAGTCTCTTATTCTTGACTGTAATAGATTGGAGTATCAATTAAAAATAAACCAAATCTCATACTCCTAAAATTGCAGTCTTAAACCTGCATTATTAACAAAACTATACCCTCCACATGTACCATCTCGTTTTAAACATTTGCTCTCTGCGTTCTTTTTGGACATAAATATACAGAGGCAGTAAATTCTCTCATTTGGTATTACTCTACAGATCTCAATCAGTGCATTTTCTTTGTCATATAGTGATAGGTGTTAATTATTGCAAGTCAGCCGACGATTCACTGGGTGCAAATAGTCTAACTAAATCTCAGTAGGGAAGAATGTCTAAATGGAACATAGAAAAATAACACAATATAGAGTTCAATGTGTCCAAGCAAGTTGCAAAAACAAACAAAACAATAACTGAAGTTAACTTTGTACTTTGTATAGAACCTTCCAAGTGGTCCAAATAGAAAACTGAGCCTCTTTATCTGTCAATATCAAGCCCTAAGTAGAATTAAATTACAGAAAAAGTACTTAATGAAAATAGGGGAAGGGTCATCTAGGAACATGTAACAAAGAACCCATGGGCAAAGCCAAAGAGGGCAGGACTGAGTGGGAGATGGGGGTGGGTGAAGCAGGGGGAAGTGGTGTTGGGAAAATGAAGACAACTGCACTTAAACAACAACAAAAAAAACTTAAAAAGAAATAACAGTGCATAAAGTATTTAAAAAGAAATTCTTGCACATTCCTTTATAACCATAATATCTTGTATAAATAATAGTACAAAATAGAAGCATCCATCTAGGCAGGGGAAAGATATTCAGCTGGTAGAAAAATTTGCCCCTAGATGCTATTCCCTTTTGTTTAATCTGAGACTTTGCTTTAGCGTTTTCTCCTGTCTCTCCTGCATCATCGATCATTTTCCTCTTTACTGGGTATTTCCCATCAGCATACAATCATGCCCTTATTTCTGCCCCCAAAAGGAAGAGCAACAACAACCAAAAATCTTACTCTTGTTCCTACTTCCCCTCCAACGACAAATTCATTATTATTTTCTTTCCTATAGAGCAAAACTTCTCATAATTATCTGTGTTAATTCCCCCCAATTCCTTTCTTCCTGTTCTCTTTTGGACATATTATCAGTCTGGCTTTCGCTCCCATAGTGGAACAAAAAGTATTTTTGTGATCAACAATGATTACCACATAGACAACTGGTCAGTTGCAGTCCACATTTTATGTGACCTAGCAGTAAGTGATATAGTGACTGCCTTTGAAACACTTTCTTCACCTGGCTGTCTGTATACTCCACTGATCTGAGAGGCTCCCACCTCATTGGCCTCTCCTCATCTGTCTCGTTTGCTGGTTTTCCCTCATCAACTTGACCTCTTAATGTGGGAGTGACGAGAGCTCCTGACTTGCCCTACGGTCTTGCAATTTCCTTTGCCTGTAAAACATTTATTTCTTCTAGGCGTTCACTTGTCTCACTCCTTCCACACCTTCAGGTCTTTATCCAAATATCGCCATCTGCATCAGGCATTCACTGATCACTCCATTTAAATTTGCCTCCAATCTCATCAATACTCCCAACTCTTTTCCCCCTTTCACTTTTCTCCATAGCACTAATTACCATCTGAAACACTCTTTCTTATTATGTATGTATGTAAATATTTAGTTAATGAATTACCCAATTTTTAGTTAATTCTGTTTTCCCCTAACTGAAGTGTAAACTCCATGATGACAATACTTTGTGTTTCTTTTTATTAATGAAAGGAGATGATAACATGTAGGTCATGACTGAACACACATCTTTTCTTGGGCACTAGATAAGACTTGTCCTGTGCCTTTCAACATAGAACAATATTAAATTTAACAAAAGAAAAAATAAAACAAAAATACCAATGACATACCATAAGAGTATATTTGTCTTTTCCTTATAAAAAAAGAAGATCCTTGACAGTTAAGAATAACCATTCTTTTGTACTTAGCATGGTTTTTATGTATCATAAAAGTAGAACCTCTTTATTTGTCTCCAAGATATAATTGCTATTCAGTTTTGGCAGAATAGCAAGTTGCTATCTTGAGTGCACTTGGATTGGCTTCTCCATAAGGAATTCACCCTTTAATAACTGTAAGCCTTTGCTTGTTGCCTCTTGCACCCTAACATAACAGGGGCATCTGGCCAGATAGCTAGGCAGAGGGGGAGGGATATCCGGGAGAAGTCGGCAAGTACCAAAGGCAGCAGGACTGAAATCACAACTGAAACTGTGTGTAAGACTTCCTTACCCCTGGGGAAGGATAAACAACTAACGCAGCTTTGCACAGTTTCCACAGAGCATGCAAGAGCCGAGAAGTTCATGAGATACGTGTACCTTGGAGGTAAATACGGTAACACCCCACCCCGGGCAGAGACACTGTACGGACTGATGAGTGCAATGAACAAAGGGGAAAACCCTCCCCAGAGGTTGGGGGGAGGTGCAGACCTGCCAGTCTAGGAGAGAATTGGCTGGCAAGTTGGATGCTTGCACAGCATACAGGATTTTGGGACGGAAGATTTAAATAGAGGGTGTGCAGAGACTCGCTCCTTCTGGTTTCCTATCGCTTGCCCAGTTGGGGACCTGAGTGTTCATGGCCAACAGGCCATGGAAGTATTGTGGCCAGGCAACAAGCCCTGGGTCCCCTCCCGGAGTGAGATGAGGCGGCAGCGCTGGTGACTGGCGCTGCGCTGCCCGGTCCTGCTCAGCCAGGCTCAAGGACACATTAGTGAGCCACCAGCTGGAGGGATGCAGTGCAGGAGCTGGGCTGGCAGGCAGCGTGAGCAGGACAGGGCAGCACGCAAGTCAGACGGACGAGGGCACTGACTCAGAAAGACGCCTGGAGCCGAACTCTGACCAGAAACCAGCCAAGTTGCCTGCATCATCGTGCTACAGCCACTGGTGTATCCCAAAGGATGGAATTTCAAGTGGTAGAAGGAATTTCAAGCACAGCCCTGAACTAATCTGGTAAAGTATGGGGGGATTATTATTCTTTGGGTATTTTAAAGGGAATGGGCTTTGAGCCAGAAACCCAGTATTCTTACAAAATTGTGTAACTTTTGTATAAACAAGCCCTTTCATTTTTAACCAAACCTCTGCCTCCAGAATTTACCGGCAGCAGGCAACAGAACCCTGTGTTATTGTTCCATAACAACAACACAGATTTTCTAACATGGACTTATATTATGGACTTATCATGGACTTATATTATCTGTAGCCAGCTGACTATTCATATAATTCTTTATGGAACAGGTAGAAGTCAGTCATTCTGATGAAAATATATAATGCTAAAAAAGGATCTGAGAGTGTCTCCTTTCCAGACTTATCAGAGAGAGTGAAATAGAACAAATGTTGCTCAAAGAAACATTAATTTCTTAATAAAAAGTATAAAATACCGATTGATTCCTGTCTCCAAGTTTATTTTTCATAGACAAGAATTCCGTGATATAAAAAACATACTGAGCAGATAAAATAACCTTAGACCAGCACAAGCTAGTTACTGCTCACTCTTTCTGACTATGAAAATCTATTTAATTTGAAGCAGGTATAGAGGCATGTTTTTATAATAGGCATCTCCAACAAAATGAATTCTTCCTATGAGTACCTTAACAGAAGAGAAAGCAAAAAGATAAAGATGGCATCATAATTTCAGATCACTGAGGCCCACGGAATTCTGTGATATGACTTCTAGCACTATTTCTGGTCCTTTACACACAACAGACTGTTTTCTGACGTGAATGTACAGCACTCCATACTAGTCAGCTTTTCTAGTTAGCAAAAAAATTCTTATTCACAACTTTCTATCTTAATTACTTAACTTTCTGTTTTAAAGCTCATTTTCTTCCTAGGATGAGTTTCTAGTCCTAGGATTTGGCTGGAGCCATGAACCCAGATATGTTTCTTTACATAAGTTTGTGTTAATTATTTTGGTTTCTCACTAAGCAAGATGATTTCTTTAGTATAGATCAACCAGATTTTGAATCTAAATAGATGAGTAGTTTGGATTAAAATTACTTCCTCTGAAAATTCATTCATTTAATCAAATAAATATTTATGAACCTCTTGCTATATTCCAGGAATTATTCTAGGCCTGTTTGAATTAAACCAAAGCTTATCATCATGATGAGGCTTATATTCTAGTGGGAGACATACACAATCAGAAAGTCAAGACACACATATATTGGTACAATTACTTTGTATATAATGTGGAACAAACTCACAGCAAATCATCAATACACATATACAAAGGCTTAAATGTGAGCATATTTTGATGATGATATTAGAAGTCTATGAATTTATTTTGGGAAAAACTCAAGAATGCATGTGAATATATGTATTATATATATGCATAGATATACATATGTTAGTCATCACAACAAATTGTATATTAGTACAGTTTTATAAATAAAGATAACTTATATGGCAAAAAAATTAAAATAAAAGAGGGTGCATACAAATTAAGATAGTGCAGATGATGGAGCACAGGGAGCCATGCTCATGAGTGTGTCCACGGATAAATTCAGAAGGTTCAGCTTGGCCACATCAAAAAGGGTTAGGACTGTGGAAAAAGGATGTCCTCTGCTTGGTTCTGTCCTGTTAATCAGAAGTTGGCAGTGAAGTTCAGAAAGCAAGACTCTTCATAACAAGGGACCTAATCGAACTCCAAAAAGCTCACTTAAAAGAACAATAAAAGTGTGTCTGTGTGCGGGTGGCAGGGGGTGTGATTCAACATGACAGCATAAGGAGATCCTGAATATACCTCCTACTGTGAATATACAAAATCTACAGTTATTAAATAAATGTGAAACAATCCACTCTGAAAAAGACCTGGAAACTAGTTGAGCAGCTATTGTATAACAAAGGACAAAAGGGCCATATCAAGACAGTAGGAGGAGTACGGACATGGTCTCATTAAAACCCCACCCCTGAATTGGCGATCTATGATCCAGAGGGATCTCACAAAGCAGGAGCTTCTCCCTGAGGAGTGAGAGGTTCATGCCTACAGCAGGCATCCAACCCTTGGGACCTGCAATGGAGAGATAAGCTTTGAAAAACAATCGAGCAAAGGCACAGAAGACCCAAAAAGCTGTAGGAAACTTAGATCCCACTTTTAAAGGGCCTAGACGCAGACTCACTTGTCCTGGGACCAGCACAAAAGCAGCAGTTTGAAGAGTGTCTAGACCATTTGTGGAGGAGATTCATTTGCTAATCTTAGAGAATCTGTCAAAGGGGCAGGGGCCTGTTGAGAGTCTCTTTTGGGCGGAAGTGCTGTTTGGTGGCATACATGTATATTCCTTCTACTTTGCTAGCACAGGCAGACAAGCACAGTTCCTGCACTCTCCGGCTGCCCTGGTAAAGCCAGCAGACACAAGTGGCCCCTGAACTCTACCATTGATCTGCTGAAGCCAATGGATACAACCCACACCTATACTCCCAGGCAGCCTCACTAAAGCCAGTGGATATACACAGACTCTCCTTGATTGCTTGCCTCTGGTGGCCAGAGGGCGTTGGGGAGAGCTTGTGTTACTGAGTTCCATGAGACTGCAGCATTCGGAGATACAGTTCTTGGCAGGCTATCACTCACATCCAAGACATTGCACAGAAGGCAGACAAAAACATATTCCCTGTTTTCCTGTAAAAAAAAACCTAGTTACTTGTCCTAGAACTTCAACCTTAGAAGCAGACTTCAAGATTGCTGCACATCTAGAGGCTAACATGCTCTCAGGAAATGTAGGCTAGGGGTTGTTATCTTTATGCTCTCCCTAGGCGTTGCTACCACTTGCTGGTACCCTCAAGAAAGGAGCTTATAGATTTTACAGAGCACCAATTTTTGGCAACTCTTACCCAAGTGACACCTTCAAATCACTTGGTCTGGAGGCCAGCACAGTTCACAATTACAGGCACACAAAAGTGTATATATCTGTATGTCTTAAAGGCTGTGGCCTGACGAGAGGGCTTGTAATCAGCCTTAAAACTCGGTGCTAGCTAAATTCCCTACATTTGAAACACTGGCAGAGTTTGGTGTGTCCTCAACAACTGGCACCTATCAAGAATAAACAAGTCTACGTAACCAGTCACAAAGATTCATGAGACGATGAAGAGAAAGGGCATGGTTAAACAACAGGGTTCATCTCTCACACAAGAACACCCCTTTAATACTATAAGTAAGTGTTTTATCTAATACATAGAAACAAACAAAGAGAGTTGAGCAAAATGAATAAACATTAGAGTGTGTTCCAAATATAAGAGCCAGATAAAACATCAGTAAAATAATGTTATGAAATAAGGATAAGTAATTTGTCTTATAAGGGTTCAAAGTGACAGTTATAAAGATGCTCACCAAATTTAAGGAAAGAATGGATGAACACAGTAAGAACTCCACATGATCTCACCTTTAACTGGAACATAATCAACAAAAGAAATCAGCAAACAAAATACAACCAGACACATTGAAATTAAGAACAATCTAACAATGGCCAGAGGGGAAGGGGGAGGGAATAGTGGGGGGAAGGGTTTCCAGGAAACACTATAAAAAAAACATGGACATAACCAAGGGGGAGGGTGGCAGCAAGGGAGGGAGGTGGGATTGCCGGGGTGGGGGGAGAGTGGTGGGGGGAAAATTCAAACTGTAATTGAACAACAATAAAGTAATTTAAAAAAAAAGAACTCCAACAAAGAGAGAAAATATAAAAAAGTACCAAAGAGAAATCACAGAACTGAAGAATACAATAACTGAATGAAAAACTACAGTAAGGGTATCCAACACACTATGTGAAGCTGAAGAAAGGGTCACTGAGCTAGTAAACAGGGCAATGGAAGTCACCCAAAAAGAGGGGCAAAAGAAAAGAAAGTCAAGACAGTTTAAGGGATCTGTGGGATGACATCAAACATATTAACATTTTCATTACATGGGGCCCAGAAGGAGAAGGAAGAGAGAAAGGAGCAGAAAACTCATTTGAATAAAGAGTGGCTGGAAACTTTCATAATCTGGGGAAGAAAACATAAATCTATATCCAAGAATCCCAGAGAGTTCCAAATAAGATAATCCCAAAGAAATTTACACCCAGACATATTATAATTAATATGGGAAAAGTTAAAGATAAAGACAGACTTTTTAAAATAGTAATAGACCATTCATTAGATTTCAAATATGTATGAAATCACATGGTATTTTTCTTTCTCTGACTGTCTTATTCACTTAGCATAATGTTCTTCAGGTACATCCATGCTGTCACAAAGGGTAAAAATTTCTTCTTTTTACAGTCAAGTAGTATCCCATTGTGTAAATGTACCATAGTTTGTTGTTTTTTTAATCCACTTATCTACCAAGGGGCTCCTGAGATGCTGGAAGCAGAAGAGAGACAGACACGTAGATAGAGAGCAGGCTGACAGCTCTGTGTAGGTGTGTGGGGAGGGGTTGGTTAGCAGGTGGAGGGACTGAACAAAAAGAAAAAAGGACTCATGGACACGGACAACAGTGTGGTGATTGTGGGAGTGGAGGGAGGGAGGTGGAGGTGGAAGAGGGTATTAGGGAGATAAATGATAATGGAAAAATACAATAAAAAAGTTAAACCAGTAAAAACAGTAAGAGAAAATCAACTTGTTAAATACAAAGGAAACCCTGCGAGGCAACAAACAGATACTACATCAGAAACTTTGCAGCATAGAAGGGAGAAGCAGGAGATTCAAAGTGCTGAAGGGAAAATAACTTCCAACCAAGAACACTTTACCTGGTTAGGTTATCAGGCTAGGACTGAGGAGATAGAGTTTTCCAGACAAGCAAAAGTTAAAAGAGTTCATCATTACTCAACCTGCCTTACAAGAAAAGTCAACATGGCTTATTTAAGTTGAAAAGGAAGATCACTAATTTGTAAAAAGAAAATACATGAAAGTATAAATCTCATTGGTAAAGGTAAATACATATTTTACGTAGTGGA
>VMDR010034917.1:0-10925 GCA_007922815.1 Macrotus californicus | reverse complement strand
AACATTGTACATAGGACAAATGATGCCTTCAAAGTAGGCACCTTGGGACCTCACACAGTTCTTGCAATCACCATCAGCTGCTCTGTCATGTTTTCCTGAATCTCACTGACAGTCTGAAATCTCTTCCCCTTCAAAGGTGATTTTAGTTTTGGGAAAAGCCAGAAGTTACAGGGTGCCATATGTGGGCTATAGGGGGACTGAGTCACCTGGGTGATTTGATGTTTTACCAAAACACTCTGCTTGAGACATGATACATAAGCAGGCATCTCGTGGTATGTTGTGGTGAGGAAGCAGCCAATCACCAGTTGCCCATTGCTGCAGCCTTCTGAATCATCTGGATAGTTTCTGCGGAGGAATGTTCAGGCTAAATGCAAAATTTGATGCAGATTCATTGCCCTACTCGCTCAGTCATTTTTAATGTGACAGACACACAGCACACATGCTCATTCAACAGTGTCTACTGCCCCCACTGACTACTACAGTGAAGTCGTCATTGGTCACACATGCACATTCCAGTCCACTCTCCTTGGCAGCCAGGTTACATCGATGTTGCACAAACCATTCTTGTTGTATTAACAATGGCTAGAATTTTTCTGGATAGACTTTGTAAGTGTTCAAGGAGATTTTTTTTTACATGTCTATTGTTGAAAGTTCTTAATAAGGAAATTGAATGTATGAAATGTATAAAGTAAGTTTAAAGTGTTCAAAAGAGTTTAAAATTTAACATTTAAATAAGACAGAATATAGTTGAAGTCCCTTTAAAACTGAATGTTATATTTTGATAAATTTATAAGTAAAATATAAGTAGAATTAAAAACAGGGAAAAATTTTAATAAATTAAATATTAATATTAAAATTAAATAACACCTAGATAATTTTCTGTTAATTAATATCTTCCTAGGGACCCTCAAATTTTGCCTTAGTTTTTGTTTCATCCTCTTTTTGATGAATCTTCCAGGAATGGATTGTGGAGTTTGATGTCCCCCAGGCTCCACATTCATGAAGAAGAGGTCCACTTGGGGCAGGTCAAGGAGTCAGGGGTATAAACGTCACTTGAAGACTAAGGAGCTGGCAGAAACCATTTTGGGTGGAAAGGAAGAGATGTCTCCTGAGCCAACCTTAAAGATGAATGATCTGGGCTGATTGGTTGTTTGCTTTTAGTACGAGATGTATGCTTTTGTGGCAAGCAGTCATAGGCCAGCATGTTGTTTCCTGAGTGGTGAATGGGAAAATGTTTCATTGACAGGAAAAGTATGGAAAATTGTGAGTGCTATTGGTTAGAACAAATGCTGATGTGAGTTGAGTGGTTACCTTTCTTTTTTGTCAGAAATGAAACCAGTGAAAGATAGATAAAGGGGTGGTTCATGTTATTATCCACACAAGTTCATTATTGGACTTTTGAGGAAGAAATAGACTTACTGGCGGAGAAAAATTGCTATGCTTGAAGACGGGGACCTCAAGCATATTGTCTTTTCTGTTAGTTTAAATGTGTTTTGCAATACATTGTTAAAATAGTGGCAAATTAACACTGATTTGTGGAAAAGCCATCTGCACCACAAGAGACTGGATGACATTTTGGTATTGGCTGCCACTGCTTAAGGGTATTGAGCTCTGTTTCCTGATTCCTTGTTCTCCCTCCCTGCTTTCATTTCATTCATCAAAGCCAGGCTTGGAGCTCTTCAGATAAGGAGTATCTCACTTACTTGAGTGAGTTCTTCCCACATTCTTCCTTTTAACTTTTGTAAGTCTTTCTGCCATGTGTCCATTCACTTTGCTCAAACTTCAGAGTGAAATAAGACTGCTAGCTGAGCCTCCAATTTAAAATTATCATTATCATGCAGATTTATGAACAGGATGTAAAAGGAGAATTAAATCAACAGAATCAGAAGGATTCTAGCTTATACGACCGTGATCATCTGCACAAAAAGAAGAGCAGAGGGTGCTGTGAGGAGATGCTAGGAGGGCAGTCTTCTGTGGGATTTGAAGGCTGCTCCAAGGTATGCTTGAACTAACTCCACTTGCATCAGGATTCAACCTCCAACCACAAAATTTAAGCTAAGAATGAAAGGAACTTGGTTTAAGAAAAAGAAAAGTGTGATTGCACAGGATTCAGGGAACAAGACAAAGAGTATGCATGACTAAGTACCCAGAGAATGTTCAGAGAATACATTTTGTAGAATTATAGAAGTACAAGACCTTTGAGGATGATGAAGTCCAAACCTTTAATTTCATGGATGAGGAGAGTTTACAAGTCTTGCCCAGGGCAATAGGTCCCAGTGTCCCAAGTCAATTTCCTTTCCATTGCATAAGGGTGGTTTGGAAGGTGATGCTTGTTGGTGGGATTCAATTACAGGTGCAGAGACTGGCTGGTCAGCTTGCCTGAAGGGCTCCCTACTGCTCTTCCTCCAGGGTTGTCACTCATCTCCCTCAGAGATGAAGAGGTCTCTTCTAATTAAATTTCACTGACAAAAACAGGTGGTTATGCCAGAAGCCATAGTTTACTGCTTTTATTCTTTTTGACTATTGCATTAAAATTGTATTTCTCTTCACTACAAATTTTTGGCACCCTCTTAAGTTTTGCACCAGAGCCAAACACCTCACTGGCCTCCCCCTAGTCCTGGCCCTGCCTAGATTTAACACCTCTTGGTTAGAAGGGAGAGGTGAGTGGCTCCTATGGAGCAAACTTCTACCTGGCACCTGGTAAGTAAGGTATGGGACTTACCTGCCACTGAAAATTTAAATCACCCCAATGTTTAATGCTTGAGATTCTCCAAAGGTAATACTGGTCAATAATTGCCAAATACTTTATAAAATTTTCAAAATAGTTACAAATAAATAAAAACTAATATATTTTAATGAGCCACAGTAGGATGGGTGGGGCGGGCCAGAAAGGAAAGATAGGGGAATGGTTTCTCTTAAGCTTCCATGAGAAGGTCTAATTATAGCCAAGAGATAATGGGGGCCCACACCTGGCGGTGGCAGTAAAAATGGGGAGAAGTGATCAGGTTTTGAGAAAATTTAGCCAATAGAATGTCCTAAATGATTGGATATATGATATGAAAGAATGGAGTTGGCATTGATTCCAACATTTTGGTCTGAGCAACAGGATGGATGAAATTATCATCAGTTGAGATGGGAAATCTCTGAGAGGGGCAGGTTTGACAAAGTGGATCAAGAGTTCAGTTTTAGACTTACTATATTTGAAATATCAATCTGACAACCAAATACAAATACTGAGTAGGCAGTTGGGTATGAAGTCATAATTAATAATAACACAAACAACAATAAGAAAAACAGAATTTCTTGAGTGCCAGGTATGCTTCTGAGTAATTCACATGCATTAGTATCATTTCACCATCCCTATATCATAGATGAGGTCAGAGAAGTTAAGTGTCTTGGTCCATTGGGGCTGCTAAAACAAAAATACCGTACACTGGGTAGCGTAAAAAACAAATTCTTATTTTTTTACAGTCTGGACTGGGAGTTCCAAGATAAAGGTATCAGCAGATTCAGTGTCTAGTGAGAGTTAACTTTCTGGCTCACAGATGGCTGTCTTCTCCCTGTGTCTTTACATGGCAGAAGTAGGGGATGGAGCTCTCTGGGGTCTTTTAAACAAGGACACTAATACCCTTCACAGGGACTCTACCCACATTGCATAATCACCTCCCAAAGGGCCCACCTCTAAATACCAACCCTGGTATTAGGCTTCAACATGTGAATTTTGGAAACACACACACATTCAGTCTATAATATTAAATAAATTGGCCAAGGTCAAGGATTGGTAAAGTACAGTCCATGAACTAAACCCAGCCAAACAACTATATTTTAAGTAAAGTTTTATTGCAACACAATCATTCTTATTTGTTTATGTGATGTCTATGGCTGCTTTCATGCGACAATGGTAGAGCTGTGTAGTGTCAAAACTCATACTAGTCATGGCCCACAAAGCCAAAAGATTTGCTATTCACCCTTAACATAAGAGTTTGCCAACTCCATTCCTAGGGGATTCAGCTAGGCAGTGGTGGAATCTGATTTTGAGTCCAGTCTGACTGGCCTGAGAACACACAGAGCCCAGCAATAATATGTTCTATTTTCTCCCAATAATATGCAACCTGTTCTCATTTTTAATATAAAACTCAACTTTCTTTTTCTTTTTCTGAAAGCCATGGGACCTGTGTTTTTGTCCCAAGGTCCATGGTCTTCATATCCTTGGGATAGAATAAACACAATTTCTGTGACTAACAGTTAGGGGTCCAGATCTAGGAAAACTAGGCATTTCTAGGTATTTCATGTATTCTTTCTTAAGATAAAAGGAGCATGATGAGGACTTTAGGGTAAAAGGTAGAAAGGAACATTGGTGGAAACTTAAAGGAAGAGTGATGTCAACTTGGAAGGTGTGGCAACCTTGGAGTCCAACCTCCAGAGGGGCCTTGGCAATGTGTTCAAATATGTAGGCCAGGGTAGGAACTGGTACAATGGACACTGTTTTCCTGCCTAGGAGTGTGAGAGGGTTCACCAGTCCTGAGGTTCCCACTGGGATGAAATTTGCTAAGACCCACTAGCTTCCTTGAGTAAGTCACCATGCCACCCATTCCATACTTAGAGACCCTGCAAGCCAGTTCTTTAGTTATAATATAAGTACACCACCACCTTGCCCATGCTTTGCATTACTGAAGGTCATAGTTTTTAGCCACTCTGTGAGAGCCTCCCCTGGTTCACATCAGGGTATTTGAAAGTACAAAAGGGTCCCAAGGACATTGTGAAGGTGTGGAAGTAGTTGCTACTGAAATTTGGGCTCTAATTGAGCCGGCTAAGAACAACCCAAAGTGATGTTAGGATTGGAAACTTTTCATACAAGGGGATAGGTTAAATAAAGTTAATGGATCATTTAAATGAACTGCTCATTAAAGTGCATGGTGTATAGCAGGGTGTAGTGCATGGTGTATACCTTCCTAAATGGCAGGTCGATATGATGATAATGGAGGAAACAACAGAAAGGACACTAGTAACTGGTGAAAAAGGAAGACGAAATACACAGGTTCTGGATTTTTGAGAATCTCTAGAATGCTTTAACTAATGGATTAGAGACATCGGTAGCTATCACACTCATTTTGGGAATGCTAAGGCATTTGAGATTGAAATTAATTTTTTAGCCTTTAGCCTTAAGGCAGATAAAATCTGCTTATGTTTATTTTACCAATTTGTTCAGAAAACCCTTTAATCTGTAAATCTGGTCCACAGTGAAGGGATAAATTTCAGCCCAGACCTCTGGAAACACAGCAGATTGCAGATGAAAAGATGCCACACAAGCATAGTTTGTCTATTATAGAATGCGGCTTTGGTATCGATGATAGTGTCATTTTTCTGAGCCAGGAGCAGGGTTTGTGTCCAAGGCTGCACTGCTAATGACAGCATTAAAAAGTGTTGAGACTGAGACAGTCCTGGCTCCTTTGTAGCTTCTGTGACACATCAAGACCAGTATTTCCTCTGTGGCTCTCAGTGCTCCTGGACTGCAGTTTTAAAGTTGGATTTGCTACTAATAAATAGTTGGCAAGTGCAAAGTTGATGATCAGCCAGACTAGTATCAATGCCAAACAGAGTGGCTGGTTATTAAGGCTTTTAGGGAGGATACCAGTATTAAGGTTCTATGGAGGCTACCAAAGTATAAACAATAAAAACCTCTCCTGATCACTCCTCCAGTCCCAATCAGTGCTGTCTTTTCTTCTGATCTCATTTCTCCATTTCACCCCTGGTGAGAGCTTCTTTTTCCTGACCACCAGCTGAAGTAGAAGTAAACAAAAAAAGAATCTCATTATACTCTTCCCAAGTTCCACCTATAACAGCAGGGCTTTTCCCCAAGCAGTCTTTCTTTGTAACTCAAATCCACATTTAATTCAATTCAGTCAGAAAAGTATTTAGTAAACATTTTCAATGCTTCTAGAACTGTGTTGGCTGTTGTTGGGGACCAGAATTGTCCAAGGTAGGGGGATGGCTATGATAAATGCATAAAATATTTCTTACTAAAGAAAAATTCAGGTTTAAAGCCTCTTACATAGAGCAAAATTAGGATTAAATACGTAAGAGTGGTCAGGCAGCCTGTCTTGACCTGAGACCCGCAAGGGATGGCTGTAAGTTGGTCCATATTTGGAAACATACTTGACAAATCTGATCATGCCATCTCACTTAATGGTGAACAGGCACTAGAGCATTGATTCTCAATGATATGACATACTTTTTGTTCCTCCATTTTATTCTTATAATATTGTTTTTGCAACTCTGTACCCTGTGAGGCCTTGAGTATAGGTAAGCTAGTAATCATCTCTACTAATCCTGATTAAATGCTAATAAATTCAGTAAAAAGACAAGTGAGTGTCAAAAACAGAAGACTAATCAAATTACTGGGATAATTTTGGCAAAAATGTGTTTTCTTTGAGTAATTCCCCTAAAGATATCCATCAAATATAGTTATGTCCTAATCCAGAACCTGTGAATATGTCACCTTACATGGCAAAAGGTACTCTGTAGATGTGATTAAGTTAAGGACTTTTAGGTGGAGAGATTATCCTGGATTATCTGATGGGCTGGATATAATCATAAGGATCTTTGTAATGGGGGGGGGAGGATATGAGTAGTAAGAGATATGACAATGAAAGCAAGAGATTTGAGTGATGTAAAAAAATTGGGGTTGGGGGGCATGAGTCAAGAAATGCAGGCAGCCTCTCAAAGCCAAAAAGGGCAGAGAAACAGATTCTTCCTTCAAAGTCGTCAGAAGGAACCAAAGCAGCTATACCTTGATTTCAGTCCCTAAGATTTACGTCAGACTTCTGATCTCCAGAACTATAAGACAGTGTATTTGTGCTATTTTAAGGCACTAAATTTGTGGTAACTTGTTGCAGCAGCAATAAGTAATAAATAGATTTTATTCCTAGAAATGGAGTGCTACTGTGACAAATACCTAAAAATACAGATGTGGCTTTAGAATTGGAAATGGATAGAGAGTTGAAGAATTCAGGGGCACATGAAAAAACAGCCTACAGTCCACTGAGCAGACCATTGGCACAAAGATGGATATTAAAGCTGTTACTCAGTGTGTGTCTGGCTGCCTGCCGCAATGAAGGCCAAACTCATGAGACAGGTTCTGGTGGAAAGGAAAGAGGTTTATTCAAGTGCTAGTTACCTGAGGAGATGGGGGACTCTTGTCCCAAAGCCCATCTCCACATCTCAGTGCCAGCAAAGATTTTATAATGAGGGGGAGGAAAAGAAGAACAGAGATCAAGGGGAGGGAGTTGAAAAATTCTACGTGTGCAGATCAGCACAGTCCATTCTGATAAGGACCCCAAAACTGGTCAAGCGATGGACTGGTGTGGGTCATCCTGGTTTTATAGTTAAAGGCCAGCAAATCTCCCAGAGCTGGGATGACTGAAGTCCAGAGTCTGTATCTTTTAAAGTTTGTTCCTAGGATTCTTATATAAACATGCTGTTTATCAACAAGGTACATATTAGACTGAATGAGCATTTACAGAAACAATGTCAAAAGAATGAGAGGATGGGTTACAATTCCCCACTGCTACAAAGCCACTGATAGTGAAGGCTCAGAAGGAATTAAACAGCAGGATAGAGAAAACCCATATCATTTCAGAGAACATTTAAATTGTCATTAAAAGACTGTTGATAGAAATATTAAAGGGGCTGCTGCTGCAGGCTCAGAAAGAAATGGTGCTGTATCACTGCAAGCTGGGAGACAGGATTCTTGTTATTTAATGGCAGAAAGCACAGCTGAATTATGTCATGGATTTGAGTGAAAAGCAGAACTAATAAGTAGTGAGCCTGGATATTTAGCTGAGGAGATTTCCAAGCAAAGTGTTAAATGATGCAGCCTGGTTCTTCTTGCTGCCTATAGTGAGAGAAAAGAGATACATTGAGAGAAGAACCATTCAGCACAAAGGAACCGGGACTTGATGAGTTAAGAAATGGTTAGCCCATTCAGAATGCAAAAGATACCAGCATCTGGGCATTCACTGTCAGGAAGGTAGGCTCTAAAGAGAAATCCATGGGTGGGATCCTTGGAAGAGACAAAAGGTCACAACATTCAGTCCCACAGAAGGCTTTTTGAAGTGATTAGCATGCCCTCAGGCATACCAAAAGAAGCCAGAAATAAAGATGAGATTATCTAGGAAAGATTCACGGAGGAACATCTTGTCTAATGAAATAAATTTCTGAGATGTAACTGGAGATTCAAATGTTTTTAAAAGATGTTATATCAGCAAATACACTATTTTGGGGAACTAAAAATGACTGAGATGGAATGAATTTAAAGGAAGTTTTTTTTACTTCCAAAATTTGACAAGCAGAAAACAGGCTGATATAACTACTCAGCTTCAAACTCATACTACCCTTTCTGAAAAAAAAAGGATGATTCTGTGGGCAGAACACAGATCTTCTGGGTGGACTCATACTATTTCTAGGCCTTAAAATTGAATGGAGTTTGTCCAGTTTAATTTCAAAATTGCTTGGGACTTTTTTTGAGAGTGGGGGGACGATGGGAATGCATATAACTCATCCTGTGCCTGTCCCATCATTTTATTTTTGGAATAGATAACTTGAGTCTTGAATGTCATAGGTACACAGATGGGCAAGAATTGTGTGCCTGGACAAAATACATCCAGAGTCTCATTTATACCTAATTTAAATGATTTAATGATGAGATTTGGGACTGTAGAACTAATGAGACTTAGATGACATTTTGAACTTGAATTAATACTCTAATGGGTTGAGACTTTTGAGGACCCGGGAGTAGGGTGAATTCATTTATGTGTGGGAAAGACACAAACCATTGTTATAGCTGTAATAGAAAACAGACATATTCAGTTATTAAAACATTTCTTAAAAGACCCTGGAATTTATGTCAGTTTGCTTTTTGCTGTTTCCAGTGACAACTCTTTGAAAGTGAATGTAGGTAATTTAGCAAGAATGTCTTTTTCCTTAATTATTCTCTTAATTGAATGTTGGCTCTGAATTAAAGTGTTCAGAGTATTATTTTATTTACTGTGTAGGTGTGTACGTGTGTGTGAAAGAAGTCAGTTCTTTATTCTGACATTGTGATTGAAAATAGGTAGCATTAGATTTGTTCCTGTGGGTTAGGATATAATTCCTGGCAAACCATTGTCAAGATTTTATGACACACCACCACATTCATTTTTTAAAAAATTCTCTTTAGCCTACCATTTTCTAGTTGCACGTTTTAAATGATAGCTTCAATAGTATTTTGCTAGACTAATTATCACAAATCCTCAAAGCTAGACCATGTCTCAACACAAGGGAAGCTTTCAAGACATGTCAATCTTGTTAATTTTATGCTGAGAAGATTAAACCCAATAGAGACTTCTCCTCTTGGTAACAAAGAGAAAGCCCTTTTGTTTCTTTAGGCCTGAGATATTAATGATATGAGTTGATAATTTATTAAACTTTTGTTATTTAGATACATTTATAAAATTGCAACTCTGCCCATAAATGAATACTGAAAATTCCACACTCTATATTCCAAAGTGCTATTTACTATTCTGTTGTAAGGTGTTGTAAGTCATATAGAAAAATACGTAGGGCCCTTCTAAGACCTATTAAAATGTCTATGGCCACCTACTATTCAAATCCAAGATACCAGACCTAATCCAGTTTCTGAATTTACAGGGAATTTAGTGAAAATTTTATGAATAATGAATTGTTGCTATAACCAATTCAAGGAAAAGAAAATTAATAAATCAACTAATTTGTGTCAATGAGCTGAAAAAAAAATTAATGGCATTTTTTTTTTTACTTGTCCCTCAGGAGTTATGCATGTTTGTGGAGAGAACACACCTCTGGTCAGTCAAGAAAAGCCACCTTCCCATCAGATGCCCACAAGCCTCAGAATCTCACACCCATTTCTGAAAGGCTTGCTGGAGAATCAGGAGCCCTCCTGAGGGAATTACAGAGAAAAAGGGGAAGAGAAACATTTGCCTCAGCCATTGGAGGTCCCATCAGTTTGTGTAGAAGCAGGAAAACCTCCAAAATGTATTTTATTTTTCCTCAAGAGCAGTCCAGCTTTGTGAGAAAGCAGAACACCATCATATAAAAGGAGTCTGATTTTCTACTACATGTATAGAAAAATGACCTTGCAAGGAGAGCAAGAAAGAAAAGATTATTGTCTCCTGTTAGCAAATTTTGTTTTTCTGTCCTGTACCCCAAGCTTGTTCTTACAAAAGATGGTTAAAGAAAAAACCTATGGCCACGGCCTCCTCCTCATCCATCTCCACCAACCTTTGCTTGGGCACCTTGCACTGCTGAGCAAGACGCAAAGCACTGTGAAATACAATCTCCAGCCCAAACCAACCTCCTTACCTCCCTGCATAGGCTCACGATTACCCTTGACTGCTGCACAGGCTTCTCAGATGTGGCAGGCCCAAAGCAGAAATTATCTTTTTCTTTCTACAAACCTCTGTCCCTCTGGCATTTGCCATCTCCGTGCATAGCATAGCCATCCACACAGTCACCGAAAGCAGAAATCCAAGCATGAGAGTGAACGCCTGTCTCTCCCTCTCACCTCTCCTACCTAGCCCACTGCCGAGACCCATTCGCTCCCCACGTGCGGCACCCCTGAAGTCCACACTTCCTTCATTCCCTAGGTCACGCTAACTGTGGTCTCTGGACATTTCTCCTTCAAACCAGCTCATTAGCACAGAGAGATTCTGCTGACCTGCGGTCTCACCACCTGTATGCTGCCTTTCATACAGTCACCAAAACTGATTTTTAATTTTTTAATTATAATTTTGGGAGATGTAAATAAAATTCAAATGCAGTCTAATTAGAAAGAAAAACAAATACAGAAATACACATAAAAGTCTCTTACCTTTTCCCCACCCCACTCTCATTCCAGAAGTAACCATTAT
>VMDR010034916.1:0-10955 GCA_007922815.1 Macrotus californicus | reverse complement strand
TCTCTCTCTCTCTCTCTCTCTCTCTCTCTCTCTCTCTCTCCCCTCACCCCCACCCCGCCACCTCCTCTCTCTCTGAAGGCAATGAAAAAATGTCCTTGAGTGAATATAAAAAAATAAATAAATAAAAAATAAAAGAGAAGAAGTTATATTATAAATTACCAGTAAGTGCATGAAAAGATACTCACTATCATTAGTTACTAGGGAGATAAAAATGAAAACCATAAAATAGTATTTTATAATTACTGATGCTAAAATTAAAGAGACTGACAATAGCAAATTTTGGTTAGAAAATAAAGGAAACAAAACTCATATTTTGCTGATGGAAGTGAAAATTGTGCAATCGGTTTGGAAAGGTGTTTAGGAGTTTCATGTAAAATTAAACATACACTTTCCATGATATCCAGTCGTTCCACTTAAGGATTTACTTACCAAAAACACACACACACGTTTATAGAAGCTTTATTCAAAATATCCAAAACTTTGAAATCCAAATGTTCATCAAATGCTGAAAGAGTACACTAAACATGATACATTTATACAATGAAATAAAGAACTATCAGCAATTAAAAGGAACTATTGATACAACAACAATGTAGAAGAATCTGGAAAACCTTCTGATGAGTGAGTCAGTCACGAAGGAGGGCATAGTGTATGATTGCGTGTACACGAAATTCCGAAACAGGGAACGCTGATTTATAGTGACTGAAAGAAGACTCCAGTTGCCTGGACCCAGGGGTGAGGAACTGTCAACTGCAAAGGGACACAAGGGCAGTTTTTAGAGTGATGGAAATGTTCTATCTCTTGATTGTGGAGGTGGTTACTCAGGTGTACACATTTGTCAAAACTCACCAAACTGAACAGTAAAATGGGTATATTTTAATGTACGTAATTATACTTCAATAAAGTTCCTTTCTTAAAGAAAAATCCGAGTATACCATCTCAGTGGTATCTTCAGAGGTCCAAGGTAAAGAACAAGTTGGTCTCAATAGCCCTGCTAACCTCTAAGAAAGAGGCCCACCTGGCTGCCCTTCAGGACTGGTCAGTCACTTATTCTCTGATTCTCCATTTCTCTGCTGGAAATTAACTTCCTCAGCTCCGCTCACAATTGTATGAAGTCTGATTCCTATCATAACTCCCTGATTTCATAACATGCCTAGTTTCCCTGCTGCTCCAAATGGTTTCCTAGACAGAAACAATGTTCACGTTACACATGGGAAAATACAAAAGAGTCAATGAGCTCATCATTTGTGCTTCCAAGAACTACACATGAAAACTCACCACCTTGGGGAGCCTTTAATTACCCACTCTGTTAGTTTTCTGTTGCTCTGTACCAAGTTGCTACAAACACATTGGCTTAAACCAATATTCCTTATTATCTCTCAGTTTCTGTGGGGCAAGAGTCTCCGACACTTCAGAGGTCTCTTCTGCTCAGTCTCATAAGGCTGAAATCCAAGTGTCTGCTGAGACTATGATCTCATCTGGGGCTCAGGGTCCTCTTCTGAGTTCACGGGCTGTTAACAAAATTCAGTTCCTTGCTGTTGCGGGACTGATGCTCCCTCTTTCCTGCTTGCTGTCAGCTGGAGACTGCTCTCAACCCTAGAGGCCAACTTTAGTTTCTTGTCACACGACCCTCTCTACAGCACAGCAATTTGCTTCTTCAAGGCCAGCAGTTAACATCTCTTGCTTCAAATCCCTTAAGCCAGTCTATTACGGAGCCTTAACTAATACAACACTATCACAGGAAGGACTAACCCATTACCTTTGCAGGCACTATAATTTCATCAAGATGACTATCCCATCATAGTCACAGGCCCTGCCCACACTCAATTATCTCAACATTCAGTCCACTGAGGAATCACACAAAAGGTTTGGGTGTAGATGGGGAATAAAACTTGGGCAGATGAAGAGGAAAGGGAAATGAACTTCAAGCAAGGGACTAATGTAAGATTTTTAGATGTATGTTCTAAAGCTGAGAGAAGGATGAAGTTGGCATATTAAAGCTATAAACCAAATAAAATAGGGCATTTGTGCTACAGATTATGAGAAGCAGGATTATAATTGGAGAATAGGGTCAGGTCCTGAAAGTTTTTACCACTGTACAGAGAAATGTGGGCTTCTGCAGAAAAGCAGAAAGGAAATGGTATAGGAGTTTGAGCACGGAGAATGATACAACAAAAGGTGTATTTTAGGATGATAAGACAAGTGAATAAAATTCAGAAATCATTACTATAGCTAGACACCATCTGATTCAGATATGAGGTGGTGGGCCTTCGGTTCACTGTGGGAGTAGAAAGGAAAGGAAAAACTGGAAAGACTGTTAAAGGACAATCTGTGACACACTTGTCCCTTTTATACATAGTCTTTTCCAACACACATTCTCCTTGATTTTATACCCTGGCTTACAGTCTTAGCCTTATATTCTAAGAAACAGTACCTGCATATGCCATTGAGATAGATAATTAATAATATAAAAATGCTGCCCTGATTGGTATGGCTTAGTAGGTTGGAGCATCCTCCACTAACCAAAAGGTTGCGGGTTCAATTCCTGGTCAGGACACACACTTGGGTTGCAGGTTCAGTCCCCAGTCTGGGCGCATATAGCAACCAATCAATGTTTCTCTCTCACATTGATGTTTCTCTCCCTTCCTCTCTCTCTTCCTTTCTCTCTAAAAGCAATGAAAAAATGCCCTCAAATGAGGAGGATAATAATAATAATTAATAATAATAATAACAATGCCTACCATTTTGGGGAGTCATTTACTTTTCACAACAACCCCATGAGGCAGGTACTATTTCCCCTCCTTTGTATTGATGAGAAACAGAAGGATAGAGAGGTTGAACTCACATAGCAAATCGGTATCAAAGTTCCAAATTGAATTCAGGCACTTCTCCCTCTTCACACAGTAATATAGCACTGCCTCCATAAACTATTAAGTTTGCTAAGCTTGTGTGTACAAGGTAGTTTGAAGACTTGTTTTACTTACGATAGCTACAGTTGTTTCAAGTGAGAATCTGATCCATAGGATGCCATCCAGGGGCAATCAAAAAGCATAAAGCTGTATCTAATTTCTAAATTGAAGTAGAAAATAGTTCTCCTAGTGATGTAAACTTATACTATCTTAATGATATTATAGAAGTTTATGAGACAATCTTCACTAAAAAAAAAAAAAAAAAAAGCAGGATGCCTGCTGGTTCATGGCAATCCCTCAGTAAACATCACTTCCCCTTCCTCTTTATCCCTCTTTTTATTCTTTTCTGTTAGTTAGTCCTATTGTACACTAATAAATTAAAATATAGGGATCAGTTTAATGCTGTTTTAGGGAGGATTCCATGTCATTTGGGGAGAAAGGCAAAGCAATAATTCCATCAGACTCACATGTCCCCAAGAGGCTGCAGGAAAGGAACCAGGAGATTGCACATTTTTTAGGAAAAGGGGAGAACCAACAAAGATGAGCTTTGGGGCAACAGAAAGCTTATGGCAAGAGAGGCCAATGCCTGGGCTCACCATCAACCACCTTTCATGATGACCTTAGACCGTGGACCACTCTGGGGTTGGATGTGCCCAGATAATTATGTTGGTTCTGCCTGTTGGGGTAGCAGATGACCAAAACTTGTGGTTGTGCTGCAGACTGAACTGCCCTTTGGAAACTAACTTTCCTCCCTAATGAACTTGATACCCGTTGAGCCCCAACCACCGCTGAAGGAGACCCCTCACCTGGCCCGCTAGCTAACAAGTATAGACATAGCCTCCAGGTCCCATAAAGCCAGGCATGCATCAGTTCATCAACAAACGCCCAGCCAGCACACGAGCTCCATCAGTTAAAAAAACACTAAGCAAAGGAGCCATTAGAAAGTTCAACATGATTAGTAGCTACTACGGTTTTCATAGCCACTTTTAACATCTCCATTATTTCAACTAAGACCTCTGGTTATTATTAAAAGAAGTTTTTATTAAATAAAGGGGGAGAAGAAGAAACAAAGACATAAACTTGCTTCTTGGACAGGTTAACACAAGTTCTGTATTCTTGACCTAAGGAACATTCTCAGAGGGAAAGCAAAGGAGTTTTGGGTTGTATGGAAAATTTGACTCAAACCAAAATCCCAGCCAATACCACAAAATGAATTGGAGTCAAATCAGATAAATAGAAAAAGAAAAGAATACAAAATATGTTTGAATGACAGTATCAAAAAGGTTAAAAATCTTAACAAGAACCCGATTCAAAACATCTAGACCACAGGTTAGCTTGATCCTAACATAAGGCACTTTTAAGTACTGATTAAATGATGTTTCCTTTTCTATGCCCATAGAAATGTAATCAAATGTTCACAAACGTATACATTCCTCTTGGGTTAGATTTCTGTAACTACCAAAAATACTGTTTGAGAAATCACCCAAGCCCCCCAGTGTATTATTTATGTAACCCAGATATCTCACAAAAACAAAGTGTACAAGACTCTAGCGCCAGTGAGCATGTGAAAATATTTGGCAACAATCTGTTTTTACTTCTTTGATAAACGGCATTGTCTTTTTGTTATAATGGAAAAGGATTAGTAAGGCTTACCAAATAAACAGCAGCTTCCTCAAAGAAATTGACCCTTGTATTTTATAAAAACCAAGAAGTCAATTCTGGATAGAACATGGGGGTCTTTGACAGACTAATGAAGGGCAACCTTCAAGGTCTGTAACCACAAAAGCTCTGGGTCAGATGAGGATTTGGGCTAGAGATACGTTTTGATACTTTCTATTTTAAGCACCCCAAAATTTAGATGCTTTATACGCAGTTAATCCACTTTTTTTGAGAATCTTTAGTCTGCAAAATTGTATTCTTCCAGGACATTTTGCTTGTGTTTGACCTGGAAATGATAATATTTATAATAATACATCTTGAAATGCAGAGGTGTGCCCAAATGAAAAATAATAATAAAAAAAATGGAACCAGACACTTTCAGACCTCAAAAAATGTTTGATTTAGTGAGTACTTTGCTTGAGCACTCAAAGGGTGGAGGTAAGATACATTTTTTAAAATCCAAACAAGTTTTTCTTATTCTTTGCTGAAACATGGTTGGTATTTTCCAAATAAAATTTAACTATGTATTGAATAAGTAAAGGAAAAGGAAAAAAGATAAAGGTGAGCACAGTTGAGAATTTAACTTTTGGGGGAGAAACTTAAAGCACTTAAGAAGTAGAAGCTAGACATTTCAAATACACGTCAGCTCTTGTACTGTCTGAGGTTACATCACCTGTTTGATTTAAGACCAGAGCCTGAATTACAGTATCGCTCTTTTTTCAACAAGGTCCTCGTTTGAATCAGCTTTTCTGTATCATTCCATGAATAACCTGCTTTCTTGACCACTAAAATCTGGTCTGAGCTCCTAAAATCAGCATCCCGACACATTAATCCAGAAAACCTATAATTGATGCCAATGTAGGGTTATATCATTAGGTGATAAGCCTTCAACTTTATTTTCTTCCGTCATTCATAATGAGGAAGTCCTGGCTTCCGAGATAATTAAAGGTCGGCAGATTTATAAGTAGGTTTGCTTTGCCACTTTTTTTCCCACATGGTTTCTTTTCAGCTTCTCTTCCCTTAATAACTGGCTTAACACCTTTATATAATAAAAAGGTCAGATATAGACTCCACACAAAGTACTCATAATAGCTGGCAGCCTACCCCACTGCTATTAGCCATCACATAGAGCTGGGTAGAAGTGTCGGAGCATGTAGAAGAACAAAGAGACAAAGGAGCATTTCTAGGAGCACGTCGAGAGCAAAGAGAGGAACAGAGGGGCAGAGAGTCAAGGCTTGAGGGGAGACACACTGCCTCGAAACAGCAGCATGGTTCCTTTTGAAGTAGGTGCCAGGCTTCCATGAAAAACCATGAAGTCATCCTGAAGAAATGGATACTTATGGGAGTAAAATCACGTAGTTTTGGGGTCAGGTGTAGACACACATCTAGGTCAGGACATGGCTTATCCACTCATTCCAGTTTTTCAGGATCAATGGTAATTCACTGCACCCAAGTAAAAACTATGATCACCTCTATCATTTTAAGGAGACCAATATGAATGTAAAAACCACAGTCATTTGAATGTATGGACACAATTTCGTTACCTACAGCTCTTTATTACATGCTATTAGGTTGAAGTATAAGAAAGTGCTGATAATTTTACCATTTTGACCTATAAAAAACGCAATTTCATATGGTTCTATCTATGCCTAAAAATAGAATAGTGTGAAGATTTCCTTTGGCTTGAAAATTAGTCTAATCTTGTGGATTTTTCAGATTCAGTACATTTAAAAGCCAAACACTAAGTTATTTGTGTTTCTCCTTTTCCTAGAGTATCTCTATCTCTCGCCCATTTTCACGGACATCAAATGTTTCATAAATATCTGGCCCCACACGCCAAGCTGTGGGGAGATTTAATTCTTAACTTAGTGTGAAATCAAGGGCGCGATTGCTAGTTAAGTCAGCAAATGCTGCGCAGAAAATACTCTTCGTTCTATGGCCATATTCTGTATATCGTGTCCTATTCCCATTTGCCAGCAAATATTAGTTGTCTTTCAAAGGAAGACTGGGGAAAAGACTGCTCAGCTCTGAAAAAGCAATGGCTGGCATCTTCCTGTTGTCGGGGAAATTGGACGTGAACACCAACTAACCAGCAATTGCAGCACCTTTCTGAGCAGCTGGACCACTTGAACAAGGAGTTCCCTCCTTGCTCCGGATTCTTCTTTTCCACTCTTCTGTATGTTTGATTGTTAACACTCATGGAGTTGTTAGGGTGGGCTAACGAGTCAACATAAGGCCTCAGGCTGAATTTGCCCCAAACCTTTAACAGCACACAAATATGAACCAATAAACCTAAATTATAGCATACTGTGCGTTGCTGTAGGAGACTTCCTATGATCACTACCTTTATATAAATGGTGGCTCACTGTGTAAATAGGAGACAAACCACTTAATAACTTCCGGCCCAGTGAAACTTTTCCCCAACCTCAAAATCAAGTTGCTATTCTCTCTTCAACAAAAGTTTAGAATATGTCAAATCCAACGAGAATGAGTTCCCAGGGGAAGAAGAGGCTATGTCATCAATATTCTAACAATGTGAGATCCAATGGTTCCAAGCATTTTATTTTCTACTGTATGCCTTGATATGGGTCCTTTTCAATGGGTGGCCAGAGAGCGACCATCAGATGTTTCTGTTCTGAGACTGCATGAACAAATTTTTTTTCTTTAAGAAAAAAGAATTTCGTAGTAACTTTAAGGTAACATTCTCAGGGGGAAGAACTCCAAATTCAGTATTGCAAGTTGCCAAGAACTGGGGTCAAGTCTTGATGCCCCCACTGATATGCTCTGAGATTGGAAACAAGTCAATTTCACCTCCCTCAAGGTCTTGAAATAAATGTTTTATCTGGATCACTACGTCACAGTAATCAAGGCTTCCTAAGAATAAAGTGGAATTATATGGCATCTTAGATTCCATCCAAAGGTGGTGTCACTATTTCTTTCTCCTTAATTATTTGATGATATTGCCAACTTTCCCCCAAGGCATCGTATTTATTCCAACAAACTCTTACTTAGAAAGCTCCCATTACAATGACCCTGTACACTTTATCTGGATTGGCAAATTTAAGACCCCATCCACTAATTTGCATTCTATTAAAACTGGTTCAGTTGAGGGAGCATATCTAAAAGCACTGTAACTAAGTTTGTTGAAGGCAAACAGCAAATTAAAGGCTACAGCAAATCCCACGTTTGAGAACAGATGTGTGTGTGGGTAAATGAGTCTGTATATGGTTGCACAAAGACAGGGAGGTAACCAAGGTATGAATCAGGCATGCCGTCCATGGCCAGTGTGTAACCAGGACAATTGCATTTCGGAGGGGTATGTTCAGTAATGGGTCCAAAGGGGCTGGCCAAGGTAAAGCTCGTGCCATCATAGAACTGATCATTGCATTTCATGTCTCAGTGACAACTTGTTATAATGAGGCAGAAAAAATTACGCCTCACCCTCTATAGATTTGGAAGATGTATTTAAATTAGATACAATGAGCGGTAATGCAAGAGAACTAGGGAATCGGTTTTAAAAAGTGGGCAAGTATTCTTAAAAAGGAAAAGGATGGGTGTGGGAAAGGAATAAGGGAATTCAGAAAGCATAAAGAGGAAAGGGGGAATACAGAGAAAATACATGCAAGCAAAACTGAGAAGGGGAAAGTAGATTCTTTCAGAAAAAGATGATGAATGAATAAAGAAAACTCTTTCACCTTCTAAGCCTGAAAAATCAAACACTAGTGTTAGCCACTATATCTAGGAATAATAAAAACCTTCAACAGTCCAAATGGGTTCTTTTACATAGTCATTTTTTTTTCCACAATAAGAGAAACTCATCCTCACTTAAAGAGGATCTCACCGACACTAGTGTCTGGCTTTAGTAGGTACTTTGGTTCTTTTAAGACATGAACATTATGCTAGATGAGCAATAGAGCATCTTCTAGACCCTTCCAGACCTGGGAGCTCAAGAACACACTGAATCATCACTTTCCATCATTTTGGCCTTGAATTCCAACTTCTTCGCTGGACCTGATGCCCTATTTCAGCAAGTGCCTTTAGTCAGATGCTGCTTTAATCAGCAAACTCGTGCAGTGACTCAGAGCTAGCCCCTTGCAGACTAACAATCTAAACAGTGTGATTTAAAAGCAAAAGAAAGTTCCAAATGACAAAAGTATCTCTTACTGATTCTGCCATTATGCTTTAAGATATGGACAGTGAGAAGTTTCTGTTAAAATAAGGCAAGAGAAGTTCAAACACAAAAAAAACCAGTAATGTTCATTATCTCAATAGAACAGGTAAGTTTAGCCATTCAGCCATCACATGGAAGACTGCAGGGATAAGACCAGAGCTGGTTATATTTAATTGGAGAGAGAGAGGGGATGGGAAGCTCCACATAGGGTTGCTGCTAGAGAGGGTGGTTGGTGGGGGAGCAGGAATGCAGAACATGAGGAGTGACAGTGGGGAGTAGAGATGGGGGGTGGCTGTTGGTGTGGGGCAGTTGGAAGAGAGGCAATGAGGGAGTGAATGAAAGGCAATGTTCGGTACATGGCATATGAGTGTCTGTGTATGACATGAATGCACACATGTGCCCTCCTATCACGTGCAGTGCAAACAAGAATTAGCATGTGAGGGATGGGAAGAAGAGAAGACAACACATATCAAGCCCAGACAAGGCTCTGCTAAGTTTTAAGAGTGCTCATCAGTCTCATCTTTTTATCAGCCATGACAAATGCCAGTTTCGTCACAAAGCCAGTCTGTATTCTGAATAATGTTGTTTAATCCAGGTTGTTTGACAGCAAAACCCCAGAGACATTGTCCATCATAATCTCTTTTAGAGGCTGCTTTAAATAAATGGAGGTGAACGCTGCTCTATCGGTGAGCCACCTTTTGTGGGAAACGGGGTAACAACGATTCACAATAAACTTCGTAAAAGATCATGGCCCTGATTGAATATTTATGACTGCTCTGCTTGGGTCTTTGCTGCCACTTTTCTAGCAGTTTCATAGATTATCTCTGTGATATAATTATTCTCATTTTACAGAGGAAGAAAATAAAGGGAAAAAAAACCTACTTTCCTGGACTCCTCAGGAAATTTAGGTCTCAGTTAGACGTGAGGGCTCCCTACCCAAGTTCCCGCAGAGATCACAGTGAATGCCGAAGAGCTTTTAATTTGCCTCTGAACATCTTGATCTCACTCAAGTTTTATAAAAATGCCGAAGAGCTTTTAATTTGCCTCTGAACATCTTGATCTCACTCAAGTTTTATAAAAAGCAAAGGCAATTATTAAGAGATTATTTCTGTGTAGGATTCTCCTCTTTGTGGACCTTGGAGCAATGAGTTGAATCTTGCGCATTGCCAAGAATGAGCTGCCACGTTACCATTGTATTAAAGAAAATAACATGGAGTGAGGGTAAGGGGTGCCAGACACTGATCATTTGGACCCTGATGAGATAGAGCTGCCCCTTCTCTCAAGTGTTTCTAAAAGATAAATGGCTCAAGGAGAAAACTCATGGAAAATAAGTAGGGAGTCTTGCTTTATTCAATGTAAAGAAGTGAGAAGATTGAGAAACATCAGGTAGCTTTTACCTGATTCTTAAGACTTTATTTCAATTGAATTCGTATCCTAAATAACTTTTGAATGTACATCTGTGACGTGTCTAATTGGTGAAATCTTTCAAAATGGGCCCAATTTTTAGTTGTTAGAGAAAAATCCAAGCTGATGTACACATGGCAGTGGATTTTCTTGGTAAACTACTGTCCTTTAAAGAAAGAGGTACCTTTACATCATTGATCAGTTAAAGAAAGAGAGTAAGACAATCAAGTCCACGTATGGTCCCGTTTTGCAGCCTGCTACTGCATTCCAGTAACTGACAGGGGAAAAGTCCTCTTTCCATGAGAAGTACAGAAAATCCAATTACAGGATGAAGGGAAGGATGCAATAGGAAATCGAAAATATTAATAGAGGTTAGGGAGCCAAAGTCAATGCTCGAAATATGCAGCAAAAACTTGGCAATGAGAAAAATTAGAGAGGAGGGACAAAAGTAGGGGCAACCTACTTTTAGGAGTAATATAGACATTTTTCTATATTGAAGTCAAGAAAGATGAAGATGGAAAAACTATTACATTTTGGAGGAAACTAAAGAGACAATGCAGCTAACTGCTATAGATGATCTTGGACTGGATTTTGTATGGTGGAGAAAATATGATAAAGGATATTTTGGGGACTATTAAAAATTGGAATATGGATAGTAGATTAGATAAAATTTTAATATTAATTTTAATGTTCCTGAATCGGATAACTGTACTATGGTTATATATGTTGTTGTTCTACAACACAACTATGCAGGCATAAAGAGGCACAATGCCTCCAATTTGCTTTCAAATAATTTAGGAAAAATAATGCTA
>VMDR010034915.1:0-10920 GCA_007922815.1 Macrotus californicus | reverse complement strand
AGGAGAAATGGCCTGGGAAAGCCCTGACACAGGTCAGTCACAGGACAGTTTGAATTTTTTTTTTAAGAAACAAGGTTTTTGAAGTACATAGCTATGGCTCTCTAAACATTTGGTATTATAAAATTAATTATAATTGATGAGACCCATTAACTTCCACTAGTGAAAAATACTGCAATTTTTTTTTCTCAATTATTGCTTGAAGGGGTCACTGTTTTTACTAACTCAAGGTTTTTAACACTTTTTAGAGTCATTTAGCACTCAATCTCAAACTTTTAAATGTATATTAATTTATGAATACCTAAACTATATATAATTATAAAACTATATAGTGTTATAAAACTGTATGTATAAAACAATATAGAAACATATGTAATTATACTTAACTATATAAAACTATTAATCTATAAATAACTTGGCTTTAGTGATACAGTTGGGGAATCTATTTGTCCTCATAAAACTTTGTAATTTCTTTCTCAGATTATATATACTTATTGAAGTATTCTTTTTTCTAAAAGATTTTACTTATTTATTTTTGGAGAGAGGGGAAGGGAGAGAGAGAGAGGGCGAGAAACATTAGTGGTTGCCTCTCACATGGCCCCCACTGGGGACTTGGCCCACAACCCAGGTATGAGCCCTGACTGGGAATCAAACCAGCAACCCTGTGGTTCTCAGCCCGTGCTCAATCCACTGAGCTACATCAGCCAGGGCTGAAATATTCTCAAACAAATAACTAATAATGTAAAGCCACTTCAGATCATCTAGAACCCAATATCAGAGATGGGCAGTGTTAAAATTTGGGCATCTTCAGCTAACATCATAAGCAACAGGGAAAAATTGAAAGCTTTTCCTCTAATACCCAGTACAAGGCAAGGAAGCCCACTCTTGCCACTTCTATTCATCATGGTACTGGAGGTCCCAGCCAGAATAATTAGACAAGAAAAATAAATACAGGCATTGAAATCAGAAAGGAAGAGATGAAATAATTTCTGTTTGCCAATGACATTATCCTACATATAGAAGACCCTAAAGACTCTGCGAAAAAAGAAAAAACCCTGTTAGAACTAATAAACATTCATTAAAGTTGCAAGATATAAAGTCAACATACAAATTATCTTCCTGAGAATGGGAGCAATACCGCAGAAATGGAGTGGAGAAACCTCCTGGGAGACACTAGGTCCTGACGGTGTTTGAACCAGGGTCAAGCCTCACCTGAAGCAATATTGAATTGTTCACTTCCATCACCAGTCATTCCCTATCCTGCTCAAGACAGGCCACTTTAATTTCAGTTCTATATTTGTAGCAGCGTCCTGACACAGCGTGCGTCTGTGTGTGGCATGCGTGGTGTGTGTGTGTGGGTGTGTCTAGCACACCTGCTGCTGTCCCACCCAGGGGTTTATGTCCTGCTTTCTCTTTCAAGCAGTATTATATCATTGACAATTTGGGGTGCCATTAAATCTTCAAAAGCAGGGCTTTAAGGGTAAAAATTATGACACAGAAATGTGCCAGATTTTATTAAAACAGTTCCCACTGTTAAATGTTTAGGTGGCCTCATAAGCTTTCAAATATTTGTATCTGTTTCCTCAATCTCTGCCTATAATTTTGTATTATTCCCTTGTCCAAAAAAGGCCTTCTTGTTTTGTCTGCTTTTAGGAGCCCTATGCTTTGTCACAGATCTCAGACAAACCTATCATGTTCTATCCATCAAGTTATCTTCCTTTGCTTAAAATTTCTCCCAGTGTCCCTTCCGTCAAGAAGCCTCACCTTAAAAACATGGCTCAAAAACACTCATTACAGTATTCCTGACAGATGATCGGTCTTTGTCAGATCATCCGAAGAAAACGATTTCTTGATTAAAAGGGAGAGTAGTGTGCATATCTGGTGAAGACATTTTTCTCATGTTTCCTCGCAGTCCTAGGACATAGTAGGTATTGCATCAATACAAGACAACAGCCAGTCTGATTACTTATCGGACCTTCTAGGTTGATGCCTTCCCCCTGCTAAACTCTGACCATTAGGCCAATTCTCACGATCCTTTATTAACTCCGGAGGCAGTTTATTGAAAGTAACAAAGAACCACGGCATCAATTCACTCTCCTTGCAGAGCAGACAGAGAAGACTCTAAAAACCAGCTCAGAGCCCTGGAATGTTGCAAATTGGTGCTGTTTCCTTTGCAACCAGAGGTCTGAACTGAAAGATTTGCAGCATCGACTGGGGTGGGTTTCTTTATTTTGGCAGCAGCGTCCCTGCATTTGGTAGAGATGAAGGTGATCATCTGTGCTGCACTTTCCTGCTTTTTCCCTTAGAAGTTTAGTCCAGAGGAAGGGAGTTGATCTCCTTGGTCTCTGTGAAGCCCCTTTCCTCTCTTCATCAAGGTTTTCACTGAATGTCCTTTTACTATTGGAACCCTTCATCAGTTTCTCATAGTGTCTAGTTTCTGATCTGTAAAATGGAGAGAAAACGATTCACAGAATGTTAGTGAAAAGCACAGAACAGGGCACACGTGTAAATGCTTAGAATTAATGAAACATTACAATTTTGTGAGTTAACTTAGAGAATGGAAATCTATCACGGTTCTAGAAGGTGTTTAAAATCTGTACTTTATTAAGGCAAAATGATCTGGAATGAACAAACTCATAAAATAGAATAAAAAGTATTTATGCTTTCCTAAATAACAAAGGTTAATTATATTCCAACAAACTACAAATGCTCTTCAATGTCACTGTGGTTTCACCGCACTATGACTCTTATTCAGGTACAAACTAAGTGAAACTTCTGTATTGACCGATCACATCATGACTTACCGAACGGATGAAGTGGTCTTCTATGTGCAGCCTGTTTTTGTTGTGATCATTGTAATATACTCACTCACTCATATGAAACGTCTCAAGGAAAACCAGCATAGAGACTTCTCAATTTCCTTGTCCACAATTGTGCAACATTCCTCCCTACATCCCTAAAGAGGTTTACTTTCTTAGATAATACACTCAGCAAACTGCCTACAGCTAGTTTCTTTGCAATAAATCCCTATCTTCTGTTGAAAAGCCCATCTTCTCATCAATTTTACCTTCTTTCCCTTTAATTTCTTTGATCGGTTAGAACTGGTTATGGCAAAGCCCTGTGTGCTAATCTCAAAATCTGAATCATTGAAGTACCTCCTACTATGTTTCATTTCCTTGATCATCAGCCACATTTACCAGCCTCTCCACAAATCTAGTAATTTTTCATTGGGTGACAAATGTCGTGTGATGATCTTGGGGAGGATACTTTCTACCCCGTGGTCTTCCCGTGTTAGGAGGGTAGGGTTGAGGACTGGTTGCCTCATTCCAACCTGCATCACGCTGAGTGGGGACTGGGTTGCAGGTTACATGACTCCATTTGAATCAGTTCACCCATGTTACTCAGGCCTGTTCTTCTAAGGGGTTTTTTCTTTTAAAGCCTGGTGAGTCTCTGTCATCTTAGCCATTCAAGTCTGCCCTTCAGGCATTTGGGATTTTAGTCTTTGGCCTCCTGTTTCTCACTGTTTCCAACTTTGGAAAATGTACTGAGGACAAGTCCCGTTTTGTGTTTGAGGCAGAACCCATCCTCAAGTGGGATTTTGTCCCCTAAACACTATGGTACTACAGGAGATTTGTTTGCTTTATAAAAGCTTCCTAATCCCAGAATTCTGCAAATATACTGTGGGGAAAGCTAACCATGGGTTAGGATATCTGAAGTTTCCAATTATCCTGCCAGCTCCACAGAACCCCTAAAAGCCTTGCTGAATTCTCATTGTCCCCGTGAAGGCCTCCTGTGCAGGTCAAGCCCAGTCACCAGCCCATGTCTAGAATTGGCACATCTTCCACAGAAAATGGTCAATGACAGACTGCTCATCTCAGAAGGGCTTTCCCTTCTACAGATTGTTTAAGTCTCCTTGTTCCTCAATGTTTCAAGGTCTTTAAAATAGAGTGATTTTTTTTTTTTTTGCAATCTAACTGGTTTTTAAAAGTGATTATAGTAGAAATAGTGGCCCTTGTCACCTACTATTTCCTACCTGGAACCAGAAGGCTAAATAAATATGTTTGAATGAATGAATGGATTTCTCAGACAGTTGTTAGGACTCAATACATGGAAATTAGGTAGCATAATAACGTGTTTGATATATTAAATTTATGTTATTGATTGTTATAATTGGCTTATGGTCTTCAAATTTCAAGTCTCTTGGTCCTAATTTTCATTTTGAGTGTGGTCACATTTTTCTCCTCAGGCCTGTAAGAACATCTAACTCTGCTTGTGTCTCCTGTTTGTAAGGGTCAGAATAATTTTGTACCCTTAATTGACTCCTGCATAGTTTGGAAATGTCTCATTTCCTGAAACGTTCTTTTCTGTTTTTCTCGTTGCGCTGTACCATAGAGTTAAGATCTTATCTGCCATGATGTGGTCCCCACGACACAGTGGGTCCTGTGTCACAGGGTTATAGGAATCTTCAGCAGAGTTGGGAAAGGAAAGGATCTGGTGTGTGGCTCTGTTCACTTTTCAAAAGTAAACCTACTTTAGCAACATTGAAACTGCTGTGGTCCTGGACCCAGTTTTAGAGAACAGCAGTGGGGTCATGCACTTCACTAGGGCATATGGTACAGCCTAGAATTCAAGGCAACAACCCAGTGTCAGCACTCACACAGCACAAAAATATTCTTGGTGTATTAACTCTGCTAATTATCTTTGGGTTCTGTGACTAGTTTGCAGTAGTTATAAAAGTTTCTTGATTGGCCTGATATCTTTAATGACAGCCCCGCCCCATCATTAAAAACAAACAAAAGCCAGGAGATCAATGACTAATATTGCTCCTGCTCTCAGATGACCTTGTTGCTACACGTTTAAGCAGTTTTCAGTATCTACAGAAGTTGGGAGCTTTAGACAGGAATTAACTATCTAAGATGATTCTTTCAAATTATTTAATGTTACGTGATCTACTTTGGTTGTCAGTAATGTAGAACAATGAGACTGTTAAAGAAGAAGCTAGGATTCACTCTCTATCACCTTTAACATTAAATATGATGTGAACATCTCATTGCACTTTAATTTCCTTCTACATAAAAGTGGCTAACCATGGCCTGCCTACTCTGTAACCTGTCATTACCATTCATGCGCATTTGTCTACACAATGTGCTTTCAGTGCCCTTTATGATCACTAATTAGCTATTCAGTGCAGCACCCCTATGAAATGGGTTGGCTGAATTGTCTTCACTTTATAGACAAGCCAACAGAGATGCTAAGAGATTTGGAGACTTGCCTTAAGGTATACAGCAAGTCAGAAGAGAGAAGCAAGTCAGGACTCATGAGTTCTGATGTTCAGTCCCTGCGTGACACTAATTTATGTTCATTTTTAAAAGATTTTTTAAAGCTTTTTTAAAAAAAAGATTTTATTTATTTATTTTTAGAGGGGGGAGAAGGGATGGAGAAAGAGAGGGAAAGAAACATCTGTGTGCGAGAGAACATCAATTGGTTGCCTCTCGTACATGCGCCGGTGGGGGAACTGAGCCCGCAACCCAGGCATGTGCCCTGATGGAATCAAACTGGCAACTTTTTGCTTTGTGGGACGATGCCCAGCCAACTGAGCCACACTGGTCAGGGCTGTACATTTCAACATGCTGAAGCAAAAGGAATTTCTTGCTAATGCAATGCCAGAGCAATACCAGAAAGGTGAGAGGTACCGGCATGATACTTGTGCTTGGATTTTAAATCTGACTGTGCCTGAAGACAGAAATCAACCTGTGAGGTTTTCATTGAAATGTGATTTTGAGAGACTTCACTGATGTTTAAGATGTTCATGGAGCTTCTTCTGAATGTTAGCATTCTCATCAGTAAGGTCACAGTAGCCCAAGAAGAACAGAAGGCCCTCACACTTTCAAGCTCAGCAATGACTAAAGAACTTCTCCAGCTCCAACTCCAGTTTCGATTTGCCCAAGCAAAAGCCAGCTATTACTTTGGTCAGCCTTTCAAGGGAAAAGCCAGAAACCCATTCACTCATTAACCAATGTGCCAGGCCCAGGGCCAGGTCCTAGAGAAACAATTCTAAAGCAAAGGATGGTTAAAAACAAACTAATGTCCCGAGTGTTTCAAACAATTCGTGTTGTGTAAGCACATTAGCTCCTTGGCCTATAATCAGTGGTTTCCTTACTTGTTGCGTGTGCCATTCCCGTTCTGGCCTCAGTGTGGCAGAGAATCCTGTGATTAACTGGCTACAGGAAAGGCAGCAGCGGCAGCCCACCTAATTTTAAATCCCTTAAATGGCAACTCATCATTGAAGCACAACAAATACAACCGATCAGAGGGTTTTTCATTAACCACTCTAAATGGGAGGAAATGGTAAGTCTTCAGAAAGAATAGAAACCCTTTGGGCCTAAAGAAGTTATTCTGCTGTAGATCCCAAGGCCTGAGGGTTGGCCACACAGGAGGAGGACGGGGATTGAAAACGGGCCTCTCTGTGGGGATGAATCATACTCAGAGTAACAAGTATGTTTTCTGCTTCATGGTGTGGGTGCTCTGGAGCCAAACAGCAGAGGGGAATGAGTGAGCGAAGAGACGGGGGTGGGGGTCCAGGCGGTTGTCCAAGACGGTGCCATTGGGTGACCTGGGGAATTTCAGAAAGGGTAATATTATGACTGCTTTTTCCGACTAACTGCCTCAAACTCAATTTTGCTAGGAAATGTTATTGGCAGTGTCGTGCTCGCATCCAAAAGAATGTACAAAACAACTGCAAAATCAGCCAGTTGCCCCATTTCCTTTCCTTTTCTGAGTAATAATAGCTTTCTGTCTTTTGATGTGCTGGTTTTTAAAAAGAATGCATTTTTATACCTCATGGTTTGTTGCAAGTAGCAATTCCTCACGTGAAAGACTAGATCCGTTCAAACGTACACAAGCTGAAACACAACAGTTTTGAGATATTTGGTCATTCTAATGTTAATTTTTCAAATTATGAAGAATGTTATCTACTGCATCTCTACTACCTTGAATTCTCGAATAGTTTCTTTTATGCCTTGACAAGATCTGTAAGGTAGCATCATTTAGAGAACCGGATGGATAGGGCTAAACTGTATTTCTTGCTACCTATGCTCTCTACTACCTTGCCTTGAACTAACACTAGCCCAGAGGTTTACACTAAGCATCTAATCACCTGCAAAGTTCCTTGTTTCTTTCAGAAATCCAGAAGGAAAAAAAAAGAAGGTGGCCGATCGGTCACTAGCAATAGCCTTTATGCTGTTAGTGTGCTGGACCAGGCTGATGCTCTCAGTCTTAGGGCAGAGTACTACACCCAGTCTTTCCCATCATAAGGGGATCAAGAAGGGGAGGTGGAAGGCAGCTTCCCACATAGTCCTCTTTGTCAGGAGCCTTACAGGAAATTTTTCTCTTGTGGAGCCAATTTGCTATAGCCTATTGGTTCATCTGACTCTCCTCATCTCTGCCTTATTAAGATCTGATAAGTATCCAACACTCATCACTTTCCACCTGACTCTCTGAAGTGGCAACACTGGTCCGGCCAGCCCTTCCTTCATCAGGCATCTGGAAAGGCCATTGTGACATTTGCCTGAAAGCTCTAGTAGGTTGTCAGGGTGCATGTGGACTTTGTGACGTCAGCTGTCAGTGTTAAAATGTTGGCAGCATCTACCGATGTAACAGAGGCTCATGATATGTTAAGTGGAAAAGGTAGATTACAAAACAGTCTATATGAGTTTGATTTCATTTTATAACTATATATGCATTTTAAAAGCCTGGTGACATATGTAACACTGTATTAGTGGGATACCTTTGTCGAATAGTTTTGTCTTCCCTTTTATCACTAGTTTAAAATGTCTTTAAATACACATATATGATAGTGTTATAAATAAAATCAAATTTTTATTATTTCAAAGTATGTTGTTCTGATAGATAAGAAAAAGAGAGACATTTATCAACAGCGTGTATGTGTTCTTCAGGCATCTGGATGAAATTGTAGTGCCGATGTAACAGCATTTTCCAGATGAGTGAAAATAATAATAATATATCACATTGTACCAGGTGCCCCAGTGATATTATCCCTAACCTTCACAATAGTTCTGCAAAACAAATGTATTTTTATTATTCTCCCCATTTTAGAGAAAACTGAGGCCCATAGGGCCTATGCAACTTGTAGTTACAGGTAAGGATTTGTGAAGCTGGATCTAATTTGCCAATTGGCAGAAATGCCTGATCATACTTATGACGAGGAGACAGCAACTGACATCTGTTTCACAAACAGCTTTATCATCAGTAATGAGGAGGGCTCAGATGTGAATGGTGAATAAGGTCTATTGCTGTATTGTAGCCAATCAAAAGCCTCTTCCTCACAAGAAGTTTTCCTAGATGAGAAAGATGACAAAATGTGGATGCATGTAAAATATAAAGCAGGCAGAATTACGTCCTTTCGTTCACTTGCAATTCCTTAAATATTTTTTAGGCAGTGGCTATATGCCTGAAAACCAAAAGGACGTTAAATATGTTTTCCTTTGGGTGTCTAATTTTGCTCTGCTAGTTTTAGGGGGAAAGCTCAGGAATTAGGAGAGCCTGGATGGAGAATAAGGTATAGAACAGGGAAAGGTAAGTAATTATGGCAGTTGAGAAAAAAATGGAAAATAGAGGAGGAGAAGTAAGGAGAAAGAAGATTTCTGGGAAACAAAAATGAGTTAGGTTGTTTCTAGACCAAGCTTTTGAACTCAATCAATTTACGAAATAGAAATCTTCGAGTTATTTTAAGAGGGAAATAAGACTTGGCAATGGCCGTGAATGCTGGCATGGAATTGCAGCCATAGAGGGATTAAGCAGCTTGCTCTGAGGAGAGTTACAAAGCAGTGGTGTGCGGGCACGTGTTGAACAGTGGGCTCTCAGGGTACAGGAAGGGTGCCCTGATTTGTTACCTCGCCCATTTCTGTAAATACTCCCCCCAAAGCTAATTGCCCATGACCGATATCGATGACAGTGGGATTGACAAGATAAGCACAAAACTGGCTCTTGGGAGTCGGTGCTCACTGGCGAAGCACACACCACTGAATTACACTACGGAAGCCTGAGGCCAAGAGGATGCAACGGCGAAGTCGAGTTTCTTACCTCTAGTGTTCTTTCCACCACACCTTTATTTCACATGGTAAAGTTGAAAAGATGGAGCATTCGTGGCTGCTCAGGTACCTGCTGGCAAGAGAGCGGCTGGAAACTAGAAATGGTCCTTTCTAGAAATGTGGCCGAGATGAGTTTTCCTTTCTTTATGGTGGCTAAAGGTTGCTTCAGCCTTTTATTTTTGAGATAAAAAAAGCAAGGAATAAAGATGAATGGAATTTTTGAAGGTCTGACTGTTCTTTCACCCTGTTGGGCTTGGGTGTAGGTTATGTATTCACTTCACTTATTTTATTCATTCCAGTAGTTCTCAGAAGCCTATGTGAGCTAAGCTCTGAGCTGGGAGCTGGGGTACAAACTGGTACAGGAGGGGCATGGTTTCTGCCATCAGGAGCCAAACTTCGGATGACTGACCACAGCCATACAGAGCCACTAAATTTCAAACAGAATAAACTAAATTCTTAAAGAGTTAGAACTTTAGTTCATGGAGGTGATAAGTGAGCTGTGGGGGGACCCTTGAAGATTCTTGGGCTAGGAGTTGATCGTTTTTAGATTTCTGAATGAGCCTTGTTTAGCAAGTGGCGGGGAAGACAAACATTAATTGAATGCCTACTACGTGCCACTATCCCACTCATTCCCGAAAAAGACCCCATGGCCTCTACATTGAGAAAGAGGAAATGTGTTGCTAAATTGACCTGCCCAAGTCTACATGTCCATTAGGTGGTAAAAGTCAAACCTGAGTATGCCTGTCTTTTCCACTCTGTCATACTGTCTCCTTCACCCAACTCTTACTCTTTAAGATTTTAATCCTCTGGCATTTCATTAATATGGAGCACTTAGCACTCTCTAAGCAGGCAGCTTTCAGTGTGTGCACTCCCCCCACCCCCTGCACCCATTTCCTGGGCCAATGGGTGGGATACACAAAAGTAACATCATCCCGCAGCTGGGAGCCCCCACTAGATGCTTGCCCGTTCTTTCTATTTTAATCATCAAGACAGGTGGCAACTGAACCAACCCCTCACACTGTTACGAACACCAACAGCTCCATTGTATAGACTATTCAAGTATTTCTGGCTGGAGTTGGTGCCCATGGCAAGTTTCAGAAACAAGAAAGATTGATTTCAGAATAAAATAAACATATACAGAAATAAGACCTCTTTACTCATGGTGGTAGCTTATAGAATTGAAATTATCTGTCTCCTCTCCACTTCCCATGGGTTGGAGACTTGAGGAAATTATAGTTCTGACCTCTGTGTGATGCTATTCACTGTAGTCCCTATCTTATTGCTCTTGGAGCGAGTCCACCGGTAGCATGACCACCCTGTCACAGGAGGAAGTGGTTCCCAGCAGCACTGCCCCGTATTCCGTAAATAGTCCACGGACCCCACCTGAGTACATACACAAAGGTTAGGCCTGAATGTTAAGTGTAGGGAATGCCTCTGTAATTGGTGATATTTAAATATATGTTTTGGACACTCATGGGTGTTCTCTTTCCCTCTCTGTCCAGTACAGACACACATGTACACACACACACACCTGCTTCTTAAATTCACAAGGCTTCCTTCAAAAAGGAAAGAACAAAGAATATAGATTTTTCTGGGCAAAACCTTATATTTTTTTTCTTAAGGAATCTTTCACAAATCATTGATAAAGTTCAGCTTTTAATCAGTCGACTTAAATTTTTAATGCAACTCTAAAATTAAAAATACAACCCAATTATAAGCCAAGACTAGAATCATTACTTGTTACTTACAGGTATAATTAAAATATAACTTGATTTGGAAAATGTTCCTGACCTAACTTTAAATGTGCTATTTT
>VMDR010034914.1:0-10926 GCA_007922815.1 Macrotus californicus | reverse complement strand
ACCAACTTCACAATTTTTTAGATTATTATAGTTTTTAACCATAATTTAAGGCATGAAGTCCAGTTTGATTGTTATTAATTTATTAGCCTGGCATAAATATTGCCACATAGTTAATTTTTATTATTAAATGTCATCAAAAGTAGTAAACATCGTTGACATAATGGATAATTTAGTGCTGGGAACATTTTCTCAGTTCTCCCTTTTTTGTTATACTATATGAAAATCTAAAATTGTACCATGCTCACCAAAGAATTCTAATTGAATATTCAAGTTTCATAATTTTACTTTTTGTAACACTTCCTCAATTGACTAACTTGACAATTGCGATTAAATATACCTACATGTATTTATTTACTGGGGTCAGCGTCCCAGGGTTTGCTCTCTGCCCGAGGAATGAGCTTGACTTTGTACACGCACAGAAGAGCCGGCCCCTGTCCGTGCAGTCAGTGGTGTCCAGAATGGCGGGGCCTCCTGCACCTCCAAGGGCCCAGCAACCGATAGGCTCAAATAACATCACCAAAATGTGTATACATTTTTTATTTAATAAACTACTTTCACATATACCACCTTTTGGAGTTACATAAACTGCACAAAATAATCCTGTGGAATGTTGGGAAGGTAAGGGATGACACTTACCAATGTAACTGCGCAGCCCGGCGCATCAGCTGGAGAGCCGGGGCTCTAACCTAACTAGTGAACACTGGCACCAAGCTTCGAAGCTTCACTTTACAATTGTTGATTCCGTGTTTTCTGTTTAAATCTTATGAAAGTTTTCATTATGATTAATAACTTTGTTGTATAATAAATCCATAAAACTCGCTGAAGAAAAACAAATTTTAAAAGTCTTAATTTAAATGTTTAGCATTAAGGAGAACATTTAGTTAGCTAAACAAGTAATCTTGCTAGAAATTAAACATACTAATTAAAATAGGAATAAAATTGAAGTTCACGTATTCAGTCAAAAGATGTTTTTAAGAAAAATACTCAATTCCATTGAGATTAGAGTGAACTTGGTATGCTGTATATTTCTGAGATAATTGTCTTTTGGAAAGAAAAGCTTTAGAAAGCAATTGGTTGTTTGTGTGTTCAAAGAATCTTTAAGTATATCCTGTAAAATAATCCTAATTAAAGTTCATGTTTATGATCATGTACTGCCAGTAACAATGGCTATATAATGGAAGTGATCACAGCATTCAAAAGTTGAAATATAATCGTTAAATTATCTCTAGTCTATGAAATACTAAGTGTCCATTTAAATGATGACTGTGATGCAGTCACGCACCACCTCACGACGGGGATGTGTTAGACAAGCTGGTCTTTGTGCAGGCACCAAGGATGCACTCACCCAAACCCACGCCACACTGAGGCTGCGTGGTGTGGAATGTTGCTCTGGTGCTCCAGGTCCGCACAGCACGCCACTGTCCAGAACAGTGTGAGCGTCTGTCAAACACAAGAGAAAATGATGCAATCAAGTACATGGTGAACACATGAAACAGCTGCTGGACAAATGGGACATAACTGCTTTACAGTAAAGCTGTTTTTTTATAAGGAGAAAGTGTGGACTCTAAAATAATAATGAAATTTTAGTGTAGTAAATACATAAGCCAGTAGCACAGGCATGTGTTATAATTATTAAGTATTATGTACTGCACATGTGTGCTGTATTTTTTTATGTGCTACACTTTTATCTGACAGGAAACACAGTAGCTTCATTAACACCCACGTCACCACCGACGCAGGAGTAATGCATTGCGTGGTGACGTTATGACTGACATTACAGTAAGCGATACAAAGTTTTCACCTCTGTTGTAAGCTTCTGGGGCCACCGTTTTTGACATAATGGATCACCATTTTTTTTTTTTGAGCAGAAGGCCATTATGCAGTGCATATCTGTGCTATGAAGAAGCATCAAAGTGTATAGAATAATGTAAATAAGAGAAAAATCAGATGTGCATGTTTATTAGGACTGCCACATTGCAAAATTATGTGCAGGCATACTGTTAAAATAGAGAAAGAGTATCAGGATTTCTGTTGTGCTAGTTGGGGTTATAGATATTTTTCCTATTTTCTCTACTTTTATACTGTTAAAAATGTTTAAAGGTAGATTGAATAATAGTAATCTACATTACTACATTATTACATTGACTCTGCTCTGTCTTTATCCCAATGTCAAAATATTATTAAATTTGGATACCCCTGCCTCTTACAGATCCCCCGATTTGTCTATTGTGTTCTATTTCTCTTGCCACACCCTAGAAAAGACCACCAACATTGCTGCTTTGATTAATGTAACAACTTTTTCCCACTACTGTCCTTCCCTTTTTCCAAAGTCAATACTGGCCTGTCAACCTTTGGTATATTCTACTTCCCTTCCATAGAGAATCTATTTTACGGATCATCTCTGAGTTCCCATCCCACCTCTCCCCTTTCCCCCTTCACAACTCCCTTAAACATTTTTAATGCTCCTCCCCAGAATCTTCCACTGGCTCCTCTTCTTTCCACTTCTCATTTCTGGAGTGTCTGAGGACTCAGCCTGTGACTCTGACTTTCCATCTTTTCTCTCTCCTTAGCTGATGTTTTTCTAGTTTTTTAGCTTTGTGTTTCATCTCAATTTCAATGATGCTTAAATTTATCTCCAGCCCAAACTCTCACATAAGCCACAGACTTAAACTTATCTCTGCCGTCTTGACCTCAGGATACCATAGACATTTTTAGATTTTCACATCCAAAAAGAAATCACTATTTCTCATCCAATCATCAGCAAGCCACCCCTCTTTTATTCTCTGTTTTTGCAGATGACATCATGGCTTATCCAGTTGCTCAGGCCAAAAACCTAGGAGGCATTGTTGTAGCTTTGCTTTCATTAACAACCTACCCAAAACCCCCAAACAAGCAACCAGTATAATAAAGATCTAAAAGGAATGCAGAGACATCAGTGCCCAAAATTTGATGTTCAAATGGGTTAGAGATATGTGAAATGTTATCTTTGTCAAAAAATAGAATATTTAACCCCAATGGTATTGGAGAACAAAGAAGTTTAGAGTTAGTTCTCAATACTAGTTTTTATCACATCTCTCATAAGGCATATTATATGAAGCACTCCCAACACCCAGAATCTTAAAACAGAAGAAATAGGGGATTACACAGGAGAAATAAAGGGGAAAGTAGACTGGACAACCCCTATAACCCCAGTTCTCAGAGAATTTTCAAAAGGGCTGTCAACCCCCAGTAGTAGAGGTAGTGCCCATTTCAACATTAACCCACCACTGCGAGGGAAGGACATGCCAACATTACCAAGTAGGATCAAGTCTCTGGTTTCTTTATTTTTTTCTCAAAATGTTTATTTAGTTCCTGGTATGTGCCCAGAGGAGGGTAGGCACCTTACTGAAGGAGATCTTTTTGTGACTAAGTAATTTGAATTACAATCAAACTGACAGAATTTTCTCCCCGAGTCAAGTCATGCTCCCCAACTGCTGTGGGAGAACAGAGTTGTGTGCATCTCAGCTGTACATGCAGTTTCAGTGGTGTCAAAAGTCAGATCATGCATCTTGAGGAATATGCAGAACAATGTACTGATTAAATTAGCACATATAGGAGATAAGATTGAAGTGAGAAGAATGAAGTCCATGTATATGATAATAAATTCAAAGTAAACCTAAATATAAATGAAAAGGACAGTGAATTAAAGTCAAACAAGGCACAATCTATCATCCTTAGAAAGTATTTACAAGGTAGCTACAAAAAAAGGATCAATAACCAAAGAAACATTTACATGTTGTACAATATTTGGAATGGGCTATAATTACCAACTTAATTATTTAATGTTATGAACAGAATTGTGCCCCCCTCCCACATTCAAAGGTTGCAGCACTAACCCCTACCGTGAATGAGAGGTAAATATGTTTAAATAAGGCTATAAGGGTGGGCCCCTGTTCTGATAGGATTGGCACCCTCACAAGAAGAGGAAGAGACATCAGAAATCTCTCTCTCCATGCATGCATCAGAGGAAAGGCAATGTGAGGACACAATGAGAAGCAGGCTCCCTGAAAGCCAGAAATGGAGCCTCCACCAGAAACCAGGTCTGTCAGTACCCTGGCTTAAGACATCTAGCCTCTAGAACCATGAGAAAATACATTTCTGTTGTTTAAGCAACCAAGTCTGTTATGGCAGCATGAGTTCACCATTTGAAACATCTGTCTTTAAACTTGCTATAATATAAACAAAATAGCCCTTGTTGTTTTACCTAAATTAAAACTGTGTATGGGATAAGGCTGATAAGTAAATGCAAGCAGATTCAAATACCCATGTACGAATTCACAGAAGTGAAAGGCCTTCCGGTGGTTGGCTGCCCCTGCATTTGTGAGGGCACCTGGGGAGGAGTCACACAGTTTGGACTCCGTGGTAGACATTGTATGTGCCAGCACCACCCAGTTTTCTGTTTTGTGAAAGACATGTACCCAAGCTGCAGGTGTGCTGTCAGGTAACTGTCCTCTGCTGTCAGCTCCTTCAGGAACTGCCTTGTCTGCAGAGAGCTACCGTGCCCACGGTGAAGCCCTTTCCTGCATGGCCAGGAAACACTGACATCAAAGGGTTAATCAGTCTAGTGTGAAGGCCTGGTCATCTCAGCCCATCTTGGGACAATTCATAGGGATGATTCTAGCTCCAGAGCCCTCCCTGTGCTAGGCAAAAGTGCTATTGGCCAAATTACTGCTTGACTTTTTCCTGTGCCAAATCCTGACTCCCACCCATCTTTTCCACAGGTGCTGTTCCCGAGGGCGCACCTAAATAAACATGCTGCATGAGGAATTCCATTTTAGAGTTTGCTTCCTGGGGAACCCTGCCTGTGGGTAGATAGTAGGTTGAAATGTTACAATAATATTCGCAGGTGCTATAATTGCATCACTGCCTCATTGCTTTTGCTTAAAATGGTTCCCAGGGGGAACCCATGCCCTTTATGCAAAGACATCCGACTCACAAAATCAGACATACTTAACACTTGTAGCACAGGACCAGCTTAGACCAAAGTTTTCATACTCTAGTTGTGTGAAGTGTGTTTGTCTTCATGTACAAAATACATTCAAGATGGATCGAAGACCTAACTATGAGATCTGAAACAATAAATTACATGGAAAAAACATAGATGCTAAAGAAATGGACCTTGGTTGTACAGAACATTTTATGAACTTGACCTCAAAGGCAAGGGAAGGAAAGGCAAAAATAAATGAATGGGACTATCTCAAACTAAAAAGCTTCTGCACAGCAAAAGAAATCACCAACAAAACAAAAGGCAACCAAGATGATATTTGCAAACAACAGTTCTTATAATGGGTTAATATCCAAAATATAAAAAAGCCGTCATGCAACTCAACACCAAACAAACAATCCAATTAAAAAATGGGCAGAACACATGATAAGTAAACCTCTTCCGAGGTTTCTTCCGAGGAGATATACAAATGGCCAACATGTGTATGGAAAGATTTTCAACTTTTAGGGAAGCTATTCACTAGCTATTAGAGAAATGCAAAGTACAACTGTAATGAGACCTGTTGGAATGGTTATTATCAACAAGACAAGTATTCATAACAAGTGTTGGAGAAGTTGTGGAGGAGAAGGAACCCTCACTCACTGCTGGTAGAAATGTAAACTGGTACAGCCACTATGGAAAACGGTATGGTTGTTCCTGAGAAATTAAAAATGGAGTTACCGTATGAGCCATCAATCCCTCTTCTGAGCATCTACTCAAAAAACTCAAGAATATGTATTTGCAGATATATATAGATCGCTGTGTTCATTGCAGCATTACCCACAGTGACCAAGTCGTGGAGACAGCCGCAGTGCCCTTCAGTAGAGGGCTGGGTGAAGAAGATGCAGTACCTGTGTGCTGTGGAACACTCCTCAGCCATGAGAAAAGACAAAATACTGCCGTTTGCAGCAACAATATGAAGGACCTTGAGAACATTATGCTAAGTGAGATAAGTCCATCAGAAAAGCTAAGAACCATATGATTTCACTCATATGTGGGATGTAAGACTGAAACTGACAGGCCCAGACAACACAAGATATGGGTGTGGTGGTCACCAGAGGGAAGGGGAGGGAGGGGGTGGAGGGTAAATGGTGCTGGAAGATGACCTGACTGTGGGTGATGGACACACAACGCAATGTGCTGATCGTGTGTCATAGATGTGTGCTTGAAACCACATGATCCTGCTAACCAATGCCAACCCAATAAATTTGATAGAAACGAATTCAGTGGTAAATATTTTATTTCTCAAACCAACTGTTTTATTATTAACCTTATTAAAATTGTTCTTATTAAAAAATGTGCACTATGTTCAAAATTAGATATACAGATAATAAAAATATACTTAGATCTAATAATTTAAGTTCTAATTGCTGTTGGGACTTTTTCAAATAGCAATTATATTCACAAAGTACATGATCTCATTTATTTCTACTTCTTGTTAGAATTCTTGTGATTTTTTTTTTTTACTTATCATTGTTCTCTCTTCCTTTTCCCTCCTAACTTCAGCCGCTGCCACCACGGCCCCACCCAGTCACAGTTCTCATGCTTGCTGCGTCTTCCAATCCGTATTCTGACACTTGCCTGTGATGTGATGCTGAGAAAGTCATTTAATGTCTCTGAGCCTTACTTTCCTTTCTTTAAAACAGGGAGAAATATTTAGCTACCATAGCTCTGGTAAGAAATAAATGAAATACTATATGAAAAAGAGATCATGTAATTTAGCATATACCAAGTACTTAGCAATGTTTTCTGTTTTTTTTTTTCCAATGGTGGTGAGGGGATATAAGAAAAAGCAATAAAATAAGAAAGACTCTGGGACACATTGCATGGAAATGGTAGATGCGTTCAGGTAGGGGGCAATCTTTATTTTTTCCATCATTAAGTTCTTATTTATGGAACACTTATAGTGTGCTAGGTATATAATTCTGGACAAGGTAAAGTCTCTTGATTCAAGGAACTTACCACTTAGGGAGTTACAGAAAAAAAATGTGCAATGTAGTGGAGAGGGCAGAATGGTGACTACATGTACAGGAAGAATGAGACAGGATAGTGCTATTCTTTATTCATGGCTTTGTTTTTTAAAAACAAGAGCAACATTTAGAAGAGTTAGGGTGCCATCCCTGGATCAACGTGATGACAATGTTGACTGTAGGCATGAGACTGGCTTCCAGAACAAGAGTGCTAATTCTATCACTAATACAAAGTTTCAACCAGGGAGAATTGTAAAAGACCTCTACTCTTCAGCACCTCCCTAACTGACACACCTGGTGTTTCCAATCCTGACATGTGTTTTTTTGTGATGTTGCTAATAATGGATAAATGATGAAAACATACCACAGGTCTATGTGGTAGGTAGCTTTGAGGAAATAAGAACTGTTACACATTTAGAGGGGGAGCATCATCTGGTAACCAAAAACCTCCAGTTCAATTCCCAGTCAGGGTACATGCCTGGGTTGCGGGCTCAATCTCCAGGTGGGGCAGGAGGCAGCCAATCAGTGTTTCTTTCTAACATTGGTGTTTCTCTTTCTCTCTCTCCCTTCCCCTCTCGTTCAAATGAAAATAAAATAAACCTTAGATAAAGCATTCATCTCCACAAACATAAGCACTGTGTGTAATAAATACAAATAAAGCCCCTTATCGGGTCTCCTCATCCCACCCCCATTGCAAAGAATTTTGCTTTCTCAAGTGAGCATCTTTGATTCAACATAGACCTCTTGGCTTTGGAATGGACAAAAATGCCGTCTGCCTGTATTATTCTCTTTCTGTGCGATAGAAAGCAATGCAATTATACAGTGTTTTATGCAGTATGATTTCTGTAAAGAAATAATAACTTAGAAGATATTAGTCCTGGGTTATAATAGAGTAACACTCTACTTATTGTCAGGAATACAGGTTACCAAACCAAATGAAAAAGGGAGTGGTGGATAGAAGGAATTACGTTACAAGTCTGAAAGCAATACATTCATTCAGATAAAAAAAAGGAAGGAAGGAAGGAAGGAAGGAAGGAAGGAAGGAAGGAAAGGGAAAAGCAAGGGCAAGATACTGAATATGAGCTTACTGTTTTATATTGCTTCTATTTACTCATTACAATATTTTATAAATAAATAGCCCAGGTCCAGAGAATTTAAGTTTCCTGCCCAAGCTGACCTAGTTAGTAAAAATTCAGGTTTGAGCCAAAATTTGGCACAATTCTAAGATCATGCTTATTCTTGTTATAAGTCCAGATTTATGAACAATCTTTACTTGTTTTATTAAGGATATTGAGGACATCCCTTTGGATCATTACCCTGAAGCAAACCCATTATATGCTGCAGCTTGGGTATGTGTGGCTCCAATGTTTACCCTAATATCTTCACCACAGGGTGAGAAGCCTGATGGTTAAACAAAGAAAGAAATTTGAGAAAGCCTAGCTTGATGCTTTCATTAAAATCAAAGCTGATCTTCCTAGACACAAAACCTTCCTCTTTTGTCAGATTTTAATGTAAGAAGACTTCTTCATACTCTTCTCTTAGGTCATAAATCTGGGATACAACATTCTTCCCTCAAACAGAGAAGTCCCTCCTGCTCCCAGGACTTTCGTGCTGTTCCCTATGCCTGAAATGTTTCTTTGCTCTGAACACTCCCTCTGCCAGCATGTGCGCTCATAGATTCCAGCTTTTCTTGTGCCTCACTCTTCTTTCATTGCGTAGAATAAAATACATGGCCAAGTCTGTGCTTTCCTGGACAGGAAATGTAAGATGCTAGAAAGCTTTTAAAAAATCGCTTTTAACACAGTTTAATTATGCATTTATTCATGTAGAGTTTTACTTATGCCTACTGCTCATAAACTCCACAAGGACAGGGGTGATAAATTTGTGTTATTTTGATACTTACCAGTGCATCCCCAGTATGTAGCTTTCCTAAAAGCTTAAGTGAAGTAGTAGTAGTTTCAATATTTTTTTTTTCTTTCCTAAAAAACATGCTACCATGGAAAACCTATGTTTCTTCTCTTTCTCTTAGGAACTTTAAATAACCTTGTGATATATTGAAAAGCCCATGACCTTTGGCATAGCCCCAGGTTTGAATCCTAGCTCTGCCTTTGTGGAATGCATTGAGTTTTTGGAGACTCTGATTACTCCTTAATTAGAATAGATATAAATTCATACCTCATAGGCTGGTTTCAGCTCTTAATGGGACATTGGCCATATGCAATTAATCAGCAAGTACGAGTTCCCGAGCTCTACACCTATGCTTTTCTTTTCGCAAATGATGTTGTTGGATATGCGAGCATTTGAGTTGATGGTGCACTTACTGCCACCAGAGCATGAACCAGCTTCCAGATGTTCAACTGAACTTATATTAATCAAGGTGAAGAGAATGTAAAACTTCTTGAAGTCATTATTAGGTAAGCTTGATTGCTAGTTTAGTCACAGCATGTTTTTTTGTTAGTACCACATGATTTAGAATTTTTAATCATATTTTTAGTTTATCCTAATTGTTTAGAGTATGTGCATTTTCCTTCTTTGGTTCAATTAACCCGGAGCTCTTCTCGGCTTTGTGTGGAGATAAAAAGGGAAGTTGGCACAAATTCTATTATTGACTTTGCCGTTTATTGGCATAAGCAAAGGTTAAAATAGCATAGTAATAAGACAATATTGCTAAGTAATTCTAGCAGTCCTTTGCATGGTATGGTTGCTATGCATCAGACACTGTGTAAACACCAGTGGTGGATACATTCCAAGAAAAACGCAAAGACAGGAAAATGTGAAAGGAAGTGGTGGGTGCTGGCATGGCTGCCACGTCCCAGGTGCTGGAAGACTCCGGGGATGTGAAAGAGATGAGGACATCGGGACCAGTTAGAGATGGGAAGATGAGCGAGAACACAGGGGCTGTGCCAGCCATTTGTAAAGATTTTGTTTTGTCATAAAAGCAACATGAAAATGTCAAAAGACTTTTAGCAGAAAAATGGCAGGATCCCATGCCTATTTAAGTAAAGCAAAGCTTGTCTTACAAATATTGTCTTTCTTTCCAAACTGTGTTTTTAATTATGACAAGGGCCACAGTTTCTCTTTTTGTGTGTTTCCCTAATTATTTATGGATTGTCAGGTTGAGAATAGTCCTAGACACATTACACATATGTTGTATAGTATGCAACCTAATATTTAATTCCCAGTATGACTTTCAAGCTGTTAGAAATAAAAGAATAATGTATTAATTAGTTTAAGCATTTATAAGTAGATTTCTACAGGCTTGGAGAGCTTTTATATAGATTATATCATTTGTTTCATTATAATCCGCTAGATGGCATGGGAAAGGAGGCAGCCAAACATTAAATATGTATTTTCACATCTTGGTAGGGCTCTTAGCCATGACTGACCTTGTAAGTAGCCTTAAAGTTGAGGCTACGTGGAAACCAGAGACCTCTAGGGAATCCCCAAGTTTTGTTCTATACAGTCATGTTTTTATATATTCATAACTATGAGATCTTGTCAATAGGTGAATGCTGATATACCAGCACCCTGAGCTAAAGAGAGTTCTCAAACATCCAAACAACTGATGCATTTTTTATCAGACAAACACAGCCAATAGAATGAAATCAAAACAAGAGCCTGAAAATACATTTTTTATTAGTTCTGTTACATAATCATTCAATAATTTCACCATTTTATTTTTTAAAAAACTGAAGAAAGGAAAGGGGCATTTGGAAACAAGATGCTCCTGTCTTGAAATACACATCTTAAAATTATAAAAGGACAATGTGAAAATTATCATAGTATATTTACAGAAGTTTGAGAGTAAGGGGCATAGGGTTCTACTACATCTCCTCTCTCCCCTTCTCTCTCCCTTTTCACAATCTCTCTCTAACCTATGCCTTTTTGTCATCTGCATTTTAGTTTTCTTCTCTGTATTTTCTGCCTTTCCTA
>VMDR010034913.1:0-10925 GCA_007922815.1 Macrotus californicus | reverse complement strand
TCATTATCTTCCAAATATAACTTTGAGATTATCTCATGCTTTGTTTCTGTTGACTGTCTTTTCTCCTGAGAATGGGTCACATTTTCTTGGCTGGTTGTAGGCTGGATACTTTTGGGTTGTACCCTGGACACTGAGAATGTTCTGTAGTACACACTCTAAATTCTGTTACAGCCTTCAAGGAGTGTGGATTTGTTGTTTTGTTTTTATGAGACATTAAAACTTGTTTGGACTCAAACTAAAATATTGTGTCTTGGACACTTGTTCAACTCTCAGTTCTTTGCGTTTGGCTGGGCTTGAGTCTGCTCCAGAAATAAATGCATGGTTAATGGAGGTTTGGCAAGCATTTCGGACACAGCAAGAATTTGAGACTCCCTCTCTCTGAATCTACCTTTGCAGGAACTTCTCTTTATTTTCCAGTAACTAGGCTTTTTATTGGAATTTTGACCAGCACATATGTTGCCAAATTTGGCCTGCCCTCTGGCTTTCAGCTGGGAAAAAGAAAAGGAAAAAAGAAGTGAAATCCCACACGGCATTCCCTCTTTCTAATTGTCAGCTTCCCTCTAAAATCTGCTGCTTGTGTTCTCTCTCTAGTACTGTTAATTAGTTGTGTTTAATTTTATTGTATTTTGCCCAGAGTTTCACATTGATATCTGCGAGAGTGTCAGTCTGGCAGAAACTTACTTGATAATTATAAAAATGGAATCTTTTTATATTTGTTTTTAAAATAAATCTATTGAAAAAATAACAACAAACTCCAGGCTCAGATATTTTCGCTAGTGAATTTTTAAAAATATTTAAAGAAGAAATAACATCAGTTATAAAAAATATTTTAAAAATAGAAAAAGAAATACTTTGTAATAGTTTTGTGTGTCCAGTGTGACACTGGAGCAAAAGTCAGATAAAGACACTGTAACAATGGAAACTGGCTGACCAGTTCCTTTCACAACACACACAAATCATCCTAAGAACACATTAGCGACCCGATTTCAGTGATGTGGTAATAGCAAATCACACCAAAAACACAGTTGATTTAACTATTACATATCAGTTAGTATAATTTTCCACATTAGCACAAAGAATTTTTTAAAAACCCATGATATTCTCAAAATATGCAGACAAATTTTTTAATATTTATAATTTTAAAAAATGGTTATCAATCTAGGAATGGAAAAGACCATTGCAAATCAGATATAGTGTGTCTATATAAACCAGCGCTTAATGGTAAAACGTTGATCACTTCACCTGAGCTCAGGAGGAACACAAGGCACCCCCTGTCACTAGTTCTGTCCAACAATGCACTGGTGACCCCATCCAGTGCACCAAGACGTTAAAGAATAACACGTTTATAAATACTGGGAAGGAAAAACAACACTGTCATGATTGGCAGATGACATTGTTGCATACAAAATACAAGACAATATATAAATTCAACTCGTGGACAAATTAGTAGAACTATTAAGTGAATTTAGCAAGATTGCTGGGTACAGCTTCAATATATAAAAATCAGCTTTATTTCTATAAACTAGCAGCAAGTCATTAGAAGTTACAATTTAAAAAAGAAAAAAATCTTTTAGTATCTAATAATAAATCTAATAAAAATACCAAGAATTTCTAGTTTTTGGAGTAATTCTAAGCAAAGAGATATAAGCCCTCTATACTGCAAATAATATTGCTAAGAGGAATTAAAGATGACCCAATTAAAAGGAACAGCTTGCTCTGTTTCATGGAGGTTCAATGTTATTAAGATAAGAATTCTCCCTAAATTGACTGTAGGTAGGCTCAGTAACATCCCATGAAAAATCTCAGCACTGTGTGTGTGTGTGTGTGTGTGTGTGTGTGTGTGTGTGTGATATTGACAATGTAATTCTAAAATACATAGGAACAAAGACTTCGAACAGCCAAGGCAAACTTGAAGAAGAATGAGGATAGAGAACTCCCACTAAGAGATATGAAGATTTGTTTGTTATAAAGCCATCAAATGAAAGTAGTATTAGCCTAGAAACGGACTCACACATGTATGGTCACCTGACTTATGACAGAGGAGCCACTACGATTTTGGGGACAAAAGCAGTGTGGGAGGATGGTTCAATAAATGGTGCTTTCAACTGGATAACCATATGGAAAAAAACTACCATTGATTCCTATTTCACACTAGCTGCAGAAATTCATGTGAGATGTATTAAGCACCAAAATATGTAAGATAAAACAATGAAGCTTCTAGCAGAAGATATAGAAGAATATCTTTTTGAATTTAGGATAGAAATAAATTTCCAAACCTTTACATCAAAATATCCTAGTCACAAAGGAATATATGGAAGAATTGGACTTCATTAAAATTAAACACTTGGGTTAATAAAAACACGACAGTAAGAGAATGACAAAGCAAATCACGCACGGGAAGATGTCAGCAATACATAGCTTCAGGTATACAGAGTGGGCAAAAGTAGGTTTGCAGTTGTGAGTGCACGAGACAGAGTGTGTTCTTGTGTTATTATTATTAATTAGTGTATTGTTTTCCACATGAGCTGTAAACCTAATTTTGCCCCACCTGGTACGCATACGTATTCTCAAATGTCTTTCCCCAGTTAGCTATGTATCTATGTCTTCTGTCACCTCACACAAATCAATAATAGAAAGTGACTGAGAGTAAAAGGCTTAAACAGTGACTTCACCAAAGAGGATTTTCAAGTGAAGCATTACTGAAAGGGTCTGAACTCATAAGTTCAAAAATTTTAAATTATACCTGCAATATAAAGCTACTATACACCAACCTGCATGACTAAAACAGGGAGAATTAGCAATGCAGTATATTGGCTATCATACAGGGGTGGAGGAGGTGCAAACTGTTAAAATCACTTTGAAGAACTGTCTCATTAAAGCTAAACACATGCAGTCCCCTCTAGCCTCACCACCAGGCCTGAGCAAATCCGCAACAGAAGCTGAGCGTTAACATCCATCAAACAACAGGTACAAGAATAGGACTCTTATTTCTCATCATCCCCAAATAAGAACTCAACTGTCCATCAACATTAGAGTGGATAAATAAATTTTGATATGTTCATATAATAGAATGCCTCAGGACAATAATGAGAACACAATAACCTGATAAATCTCACAGACGTACTATGGAGTAAAAACAGCCAGACACAAAACAAATACGTATTGTATTATTCAATTTGTAGGAAGTTTAATTCCGGACAAAATTACGGTCTAGTAGTGATGGCAGCTGTTATAGTGGTTGCCTTTGGGGCAGAGGAAGTGTTGGCCGGAAATATCCTGAATCTTTTAGCTTACAGTTATATGGCTGTGTAAATAATTTGCTAAACTTTGTATTTAAAATTTGTGTACTTTTCAATTTGAAATGTCGATTAAAAAACTTGCTTAATTAAGAATGAGTACAAATAAACTACAATCACTATGTTCCACTCCAGGGCTTATGAGTGTAAATTAAGGTCATTTAAAAAATGATTAAACAACAATTTCCCCACATGCAAAGATCTATCTGCAAAGGTGTGAGCTTTATTCTTGATGTTTTCTCAACAAGTAATTTCTGGGGACCTGTGATGAATGATTACGTGTTTTTAACCTGTCTGCCTGCTGTGTGGCTACATATACCTGCCTCCTGTCTGATCGAGGGGAACAGGAGGCCACTATATGTTGCTTCTGTAACTTGCTTCTGTAAACTCAATGCTCCCCTAATCTCCCAGCTGAACAAACCTGCTACCTGGTAGTCCCCTCAAAGCACAATTAAGGTGTACCTGAATGGTCCAGGTCATATACCCTTCATGGTCACTAGAGCATGTTCTACAGGGTCAGTAATTCAGCTCTAGCTAATTGCCAGTGGCGTTACAGCCTTCCCCTCTCCCTGCGGGAGTCTGGTGAGAGACTAATGGGTATCTCAGTCCGCAGTATCTGTGCTCAGTTTTCTCTGAGTAAAAAGAGTGAGCTTTTCCTTTTCATTTGTGTTTCCAAAGGGTTCATCTTGATGACTTCCTCGAAACAGAGGGAACAACTCTAATCCACAAATGTTTGTTCTTCACCTAACAATATATAAATAAAGAAGGGAGAAGGGAAGGTAGGAAGAAAAGAAGAAAGGTAAAAATGATAGAAATAAAGTAAAGGAAGTTCCTCTTCACTGGGCTCCCACCTCAAATTAATTTTTCTTCAATTCTGATTTCACAGATTACATAAACATTGTATGGAAAATATTTCTTCGAATTCAAGAAACAATGATAGATTTCAAAATATTCTAACAGCCCACAGCCTAGCACTGTAACTATTTTAAACCAAAGCAGCAAAAATCATGGGAAGCCAAGCAATTGGTTATAAATCCTAGGATGTAGTGGACAATATCACAATGATCTTGGATTATGCATCAGAATGTGTGACCTACATATAGGGAACATAAGAGATAACAGTATTTCAGCCCTGGCTGGTATGGCTCAGTGAATTGTGCGCCAGCCTGTGAACTGAGAGGTTGCTGGTTCGATGCCCAGACAGGCCACATGCATGGATTTTAGGCTTGGTCCCGACTGGGGCTGTGCGAGAAGGGACTGATCGATGTGTCTCTTGCACGTTGATGTGTTTCCCTCCCTCTCGTTCTCCCTCCCTCTCTCTAAAAGTAAATAATCTTTAAAAAATAAATAAAGTCTTCTTAACTTAAAAGAAAAGAGATAACAGTATTTTTAAAACCACAATATAAGAAGGAGGTCCGAGACTCTGAGTGGTTTTAGCTTGCTCAGTGGAGGAGCAAAACCGTAGGATTTCAAGTGACTGGCTAGCCCAGTCAAGGTCCTATTGGTGTGAGGTCATGCCTTCGGGTACACAGTGCACATGGTATGTTGTGTCTCCCGCGGCAGAAGGCCTCATACTGGGTGGGGGCTGGCACGGCACACCAGGGTAAAGAACAGGCCCTCACCAGATGGGATGCTGATGTCAGCCGAGATGATCCAATTAGCCTTGATATCAGCATGTGCCCAGGTGCTATGGCTTAAAATAAAGTAGCACCTGTTGAAATGTGTCTCTAAATAAATGGTTTTTTTTTAAGAAAAATACTTTTATTTTAAAAGACAACATTCCTTAGTTAAAGTGTGGCCCTTGGGGTCCTAATGCCTGGGTTCACCTCTCAGCTCCATCACTCTGGGACCTTGAGCAAGTCACTATCCCCTGTGCACGCCAGTTTCTCACGTGCATGACTGTGTGGTTACAAACATCAGCACAGCGGCCGAGCCTGTGACAGGCTTGGTCCAATGTTTACTCTTGTTAATGTGTGAGACTAAACGTGGGAAGAAATTCATGGCTTCCTTCCATTGCTATGAATTATTTGGACATTATTTACTTATTTATTTTATTTGAGGAAGGTGTGATTCAAGTTATTGGTTTCATTGAAGGTTTTAGAGATAACCAATTTGTTAGCCCACATATACAACCATACGTGTATGCATGTATATGTATGTTCCTGTCTGTGCACCTGAGTGATGGGTGTATATATGTGGGAGTATGCATGGGTATTTGTACAAGTATGTGAGTGGATGCATATATGTGCCTATATTGATGGGCATTTCCTGAGGCTGCTGTAAGTTACCACAGACTTGGTAGTTTAAAAACCAAAAATTTATCCTGTCACAGCTAAGAGGCCAGAGGTCCAAAATCGGCATGACTGGGCTAAACTCAAGGTGCAGACTGTGCCACACTCCCTCTGGAGGTTTTAGAGGAGAATCGGACTCTTGTCCCTTCCAGTCTCTGGTGGCTGCTGGCATCCCTCGTCTGTGGTCACGTCACTACAATCTCTGTCTTCACCTACGGCTTCTCCTCTCTGAATGTTATGTGCATATGTGTGAAGGGTGTGAGTACATATATGTGTGGGCATGTGAGTGTATATATGTATACATGCATGTGTATATGCATGGTGTGTGCATGCATATACAAAAGGTATGCACATGTGTGATTATATGCATGCATGTGTGAATATGTGATGACTATGCATATATTGAATATATGTGTACACATATATACATATACCCAATATGTGGGGGGGGAGTATTTTTATGGAAAGGAGGCTATCCACCTAACCTTTGCTTAAAATATTTTATTAACGTTCTGAAATATGAATCAGTTGGAAGTCTGTACCAATGAATCTATGCTCCTAACAGATGGTGAAATAAACACAATGTTTCTACCTTCCCAGAAATCTTCTTAAACTTAAAATTGTTGTCATTTGTGAGAAAAGAGCAACCTCGTTTAAATGCTAGCAAACAAGCAAGCGCATACCCTCTTACCTCTGTCTGAACCTCGGAAAGAGGACCCAAGTGGGAATTCAGCTTAATGAAAAATGCATTAGGGATGGTACCGATGGCATGGAGGGCCTATTACTCATTTTAATCTCGGCCAGCCAGGTAAACAGGCACTGGTCCGTGAGCCCTGGCTTGAAAGAAGGCTTAATGAAAGCTAGATAGTGGTCTTAAATGGAGGGTTTTAAAGTTTCTTTTCTTCTGCATTTTATTGATTTTTTTTTTTAAGAGAGAAGAAGGGAATGGTGGGGGGTGGGGGTGGGGAGAGAAACAGTGATTTGTTGTCCCACTTATGCACTCACTGGTTGATTCTTGTATGTTCCCTGACCAGGGTCGAACCCACAACCTTAGCGCATCAGGACAACACTCCAACCAACTGACCTACCCGGTTGGAGCCTCTTCTGCATTTTAACACCTGTTTGTGAAAATCACATTTGGGTTTTATGAGGACCAGACGGTGCTACCATTTGCTGGTTGGTATAAAAAAGGGACCAGGAAGGATAGAGCCACGGTGGGTTAACTGCATTAGTGCAACTTCTTCAATACCTAATGTGTATTATATACATAAGATATGATGTATATGCTATATTAGTATATGCCTATGCATGCCTTTAATGATTATTTTAAATATCTATGTATGCTCTACAAATAAAAATAGAGCTCATTCAATTGTGAGTGGGACACTATGCTAGCTAGCTGTAAGTATGGCATCCATGTTAAACAATTTATAATTTCTAGTGAGAAGATGTGGTAAGATAAACATAGGCAGGGTGAGTGTGACAAAAGTGCTGTCTTAGTTCTATAGGGCTCCTGCAACAAAATACCATAGACTGGATGGCTTACAGACGACACAACTTTCTCATAGTTCTGGAGACTGGAAGTCCAAGATCAAGGCGCCCACAGATTGGGTATCTGCTGAGAGCATACTTCCTGTTTCATAGGCAGCTGACTTTTGGCTGCGTCTTCCCATGGGAAAGAGGCGAGGGGACTCTCAGGTCTCTTCTCTAAGGGCACTAATCCCATTCATTAGGGCTCTGCCCTTGTGACCTAATCACCCCCTGGGGGCCCCAACTCCATATACCATCACATTGGAGATTAGGTGTCACTATGAGTTCTGAGGGGCACACACATTCTGTCTCTAGCAAGTGCCCAGAAGGCAATTCAGAAGAGGGAGAGAAGCTACGGTAAGGGGAGCTGGGATGTAGGTATGTAGCAGGTATCAACCAGGCCTTGATACATGACTGAGAGATCGATTGATTGAGCTGACTATCGAGAAGATAAGAACTAGTTGGAGTAAACACAGTAATAAAGACAGGAACATGTAGGGCATATTGTAATAACACAGAGTCCCATCTTTCTGGAGCACAGGCTCCTTCTTCAAAGAGGGTTTCTCGGCTTCAGTAGTACTGTGTTTTGTTTTTGTTTTTGAGTTTGGGTCGTATAATTCTTTGTGATTCAGGGGCTGTCTTGTACATTGCTGGGTATGTAGCTGTATCCCTGACCTCTACTCACCAGATACCAGTGGCACCCTGCCTTCCACCCCCAAATTCTGCCCATGTTTCAACAAACACAGGTACCTCCAGACATTGCCATGTGTCTCTAGGGGGCAGTATGGCCCCAAGTTGAGAATCACTGTTCTAGGAACTTCCCACCCCAAGGACCAAGTAGCATCAGTATCACCTGGGAACTTGCTAAAAAATGCAGAACCTCAGAACCCATCTCAGGTCCACTGACAGACACTCTGCATTTTAACAATCTCCCTGTGTGATTCATACACACAATCAAGTCTAAGAACTACTACTTCTCTGAGAAACAGAAGCATTAAATGGTGAGATTGGTTAGAAGTGGTCATGGATGATTGTGGAAAGGGGTAAACATGTTGCTGTAATATTAGATTTAACTTGGTAGTCAATGAGGCTATACTGGATGTTTTCTTTTTAATAGATTTTAGATATAAAAACACTGGCAGTCTGATTATGCCTACTTAACATTCTTCTCACTGGTTTTCTTCTTTTTTTTTTTACCTATTTTGATCTCAGTTTCAGGGGGAATGATGAATGACAACTACAAAAGCTATTTTTTCAGCATCCCTTGTAGGTGAGGAAGCCATGAGGCTGTAGTTCAAGCAGACGTTATCTGGGGGTGGGGGGGGTGGTTATAGGAAAACTTCTTATGAAGGAGAATGACTCAAATAGCACGTCCTCTTTTTCTTAGATCTTTCTCCTCTTTCCTGGGAATGAAGAAAGTAGTTTGAGTCTCAGCACCTATCTTATTGTCTGAGGAGAAGAGGCACTCCCTAAAGAGGGTGGAGCACAAAGCCAGAAGAAACATGAATCAAAGAGAGAGAGGAATATGCCCCAATATAGTTTTAGTCACTATTTTTCAGAGTTCTCTTACTCATCACTGAATTCAATTCCTGACTGATAGAGATTGCCATTGATATGATGGATGAATTGGGGGAAATGAGATCTATGCAGAATCTATTCACATAGTCTGGGTGTGACTGGGAGAAGGCAAATGAAAATGAAAAATTTAGGCTCTGATTGTTTTGGAGGTGTGATTATTTTAAGTCTGTCCCCTGGAAAATGATGTAGTGTATGACCATTTGAAAGTCGAGACAAAGAGTAGGACTGTCACAGTGCTATTAGTTTGACTTTGGACATCTCTAACTTGAGGATTAGTAAGACAGATGTGTTGCCCTGGCTGCTGTAGCTCAATGGATTGAGCTCTGGCCTGCGAACCAAAGGGTCGCCAGTTCGAGTCCCAGTCAGGGCACATGCCTGGGTTGCGGGCCAGATCCCCAGTAAGGGGGGGTACATTACAGATAACCACACATTGATGTTTCTCTCCCTCTTTTTCCATTGCTTCCCCTGTCTAAAAATAAATAAATAAAATCTTAAAAAAAAAAAAAAAGACAGATGTGTTTGTCCATCAGGCACTAGCTCAGGAGAGAAGTTGTGAAAATATAAGGATCCTGGTAAGTGGAAGCTGGGCAGGAGTGGGGAGTGGCAGGATAAAGGGAGGAAGGGGAGGGGTGATCGGGGGTATGCTACTGAAGTGAAGAGAAGCATGAAGGAGAAAGGCAGGCCCGCAGTTGTTAAGGGGTTTCTGCTACATGGCTTCCACAGAAGGGGCTTCTACAATGGTGTTTAAAGATCAGACCTCGGAGGACCTCGAGCTGTTTCATAAGAAAGACCACTTGCTCAAGGAGCGCTTCCTCCCTTGACGTGGCCTCCTGCATCAGTGAGTTCAACTGTTTGTTCACTCTCTGTAGTTGGGCCAAGTGACTCTTCAAAGTCTGCCATGACTCTTTAGAAGTCTCCTATAGCGAACACTGCCATGGAAACTGTCAGTCCACGTTGTCTCTGACATGGTCAAGATTATGGCCTTCTTAACATATTTACTTTCTTTTTTTTTACTCAGTATCTTTGCATTTACAAATAATTTAGTTACAAAAAAGTTGGCTTATTAAATAGCTACAAATAGAGGAGGGATCATATGAACATATGAAAACACCTGTCATATGCTAGGTGTTTTCAGGATTGCAAAGATGATAAAGCTCTAGCTCTCAGACAGCATATACTCAGAATGGAAATCAGGTCACTGTAATGAGTGCCATAGTAGGATCTATCTCAGGGTGCTCAGGTTCTAAGAATTGAAGGCCCAGGGGTCTAAAGATAGGACTCCCCACTTGTGCAAAATGCGTAAGCTCTGGGGTCCGAGTTCTTCTGCTTATTTAGGGACACTGTCACAGTCCTCACTTCTCTCTTGTTGCACATCCTTCCTCTACATATACAGAGTGTCAAGTCTTATCCATTTTTTGTCTCCTCAAAAAAAGAGGTCAGCAGGATGGCAGTGTGAGAAGACCTCCAAGCCTCTCCCCTTGACATTACAAGTTGGACATCTGTAACCCAACGAGGGCTTTTCTGCTCAACACACAGACACATTGGAGAGCTCCACACATGGAGACATCTGGAGGTGGGAGTATCTGAGCCAGCAGGGGAGGCAGGGAGGAGGGCATGTCAGAGTCGGAGCTGTAGACGCAGTCCAGCATTCACCACAGCCCCAGTGGACACAATAGCAGTAAAGGGCCGGGGCGAATCCATACAGGGCAGAAAAGAGGGCCAGAGGCAGCAATCCAGCCTGAGCTGCCAGTGGAGGCTGAGCTACAGATGCTTTCAACCTGCTTTCCCCTCTTCCCCAGCCTACCAAGGTAGAGCCTGGTAAAGGCAGCTGTGACACTCCAGACAAGGCAGTATGACTGGTGGCTTCTGGTTTCAGGCAAGTAACACTGGGAACAGACAGGCCAGGAACCCCACTGCCTGCCACAGTCCATGATGGAGTTGGTGCCCTGAAACCTAGGCAAATGCATTGTTAAGAAGGCACCCACCTCCTCGGGGAACAAGGGTCATTTTCCACAGCTAAGGTGACACCACCCCACAATAATGCCGGAGTCCTAGTAATGTAGGTAAGAGAAAACAAAAACTTGCGATATAGCACCACCTACTGGAAAATAAAAGAAAAATCCTGTATTAAACAGTCAAAAGAAAGCACTTCAAATAAAAATATTTTTCATTTCTTTAAATAACCAGAGAAATAATACATCAAATACCATGAATAACCAAGGCAAAAGGT
>VMDR010034912.1:0-10925 GCA_007922815.1 Macrotus californicus | reverse complement strand
AAACAGACACTTACCATGCAACTCAGGAATTGCTCTTGTAAATAGTTACCTAAGAAAAATGAAAAGATGTTTTTGTACAAATGTTCACAACAGTTTTATGTAATAGGCAAAAACTGGAAAGAACCCAAACATTTATCATCTGGTAAAAAAAGAGAATTCTTACATTACCTTGATTTGTTCATATATTCACATATTACATTTGTACAAATCATAGCATTCTTTCACATAGTGTTACTTGCTAAATTACATCACAAACTGACATGTTATTTTCAAGTAAGTTTTGAAGACCATGTCTTTTAAAATAATTTTCCCAATTATGCCATTTTGTCCGATATTAGTTTAAGAAGTTTTGATTGCTTCCAAGCCTACTTACTTATATTAATATTTTGACATTGTCTAATTTGAATTTTTCAAATGGATTTTATCCAAGGTCAACTATCATCTGTCAACTGTCAACGGACATAGAAGTAAAAGAAAAAAAGCAACCACTACTAAAAATTTCTAAGCACCACAAGTGACTTGCTTTCATTGTGAAATGGGTTCAATTATTATCATGCTAAGTGCCTCAGATTAATCCATATTAATGATTTCTTCAAGAGAAGGTGGAAATCAATATTAGGATTTTCAGAAGATTTAACAGATCTCAATAAAAAAATCTCTTGGCATATGTATACATTTTAGCAAAAGCCAGCTGAGAAATGCACCATTTATTTGAAAAGTTGGAGGTAAATGCCCTTTCAAAAATCTATATATTATGTCATTTTGCAGACTAAGAAAGAGAAGTGCTGAGATGTCAATTATTAAAATATTGCTATTAGAAAAGAAATGAATTATCAATGTTGAAAAATAATCTAAAAATATATTAACTTCTGTTTCACATTTCTATCTTCTATTAATTCATTTTGCATATAAGTGCTATAACTCTCTGGAACTCCCCCAAAAGTAAGAAGCGGGCAGTGGGTTGAGAGAAAGAGAGCTCGTCGGAGCCTGGACTAAATGTTTCTCCTTTGTGAGCTTTTTCTTTCCCAGCATGTTCTTCTCATCATTCCACAGCTTGTTCACTTGACTTCATCCTTCGTTTGATTGGGTTCTTGTTTAAGACGTTCCTGTTTCTATTCAATTTGCCTTGTACAGAGTTTGGTCATGGAATAAATAAAAGGAAGAAAGGACAGACAGAAGGAAAGGGTGGACAGAAGGAAGGAGAAAAGGAACAAAGGACCAGTCTGGCAGAAATCTTAATTTCTAGCATCTAGCTTTCATCTCCATCACACAAAACGCAAAGAAGAAGAAGGAGAATAAGAAACTAGCATATTCACCAGCTCTCAAATTCATTCTTCAAAGTATAGATTTATCTTTTGCTTTAGAATGCGGAAATTCTCAGGCATCAGACACAATGGTATTCAAAGAAAATTTTAAAACTGTCTTCTAGAGTGTTTCTATCAGTACTGTACAAGCAGGGAATACTATTATTTTACATTATACCTTATAGTCCAGGGGTGTCAAACTTATGTTCACCAAGGCCCACATCAGCCTTGTGGTTGCCTTCACAGGGCTGAAATAATTTTAGGACTGTATAAATGTAACTAATCCTTAACTGTTAAGGAGTTTAAATTACATTTGTCCCTTTGAAGGCAACCACGAGGCTGATGTGGCCCCAGTGAAAATGAGTTTGACACCCCTGCTTTATACCAACCTATCAAATATAGATGTTGTGTTAGTTATTAATACATACAACCAAGAAATTGAATGGGTATTCAAACTGAAACTCTGAAATAAGACAATGTTCATGGCAGCATTATTTACAATAACCAAATGCTGGAAACAGCCTAAGGGCCCATCGGTTAATGAGTGGATTAAAAAACTATGGTACATTTACACAATGAAATACTATGCAGCAGAGAGAAAGAAGGAGCTCTTACCCTTCACATAGCATGGGTGGAATGGGAAAGTATTAGACTAAGTGAAGTAGGTCAGGCGGTAGAAGACAAATACCATATGACCTCACCTGTAAGTAGAACCTAATTAACAAAAGAAACAAGTGAGCAAAATATAACCAGAGACATGGAAATAAAGAACAAACTGACAGTGAGTAGAGGGGAGGGGAGGAAGATAACAGGGAAAGAAGGGGAAGGGTTGAGTAAAGGAACATGTATAAAGGACCCGTGGACAAGGACGAGGGGGTGGAGGACTGAATGTGGGAGTGGGGGATGGGCAGGGCAGGAGAGAGTCATGGGAAAATGGGGACAACTGTAATTGAACAACAATAAAATAATTAATAATAAAAAAGTCATTGTAAAGTGACAAGGGAATTATCTCATACCAACAAAGCATTTGATAGCTATTCGTGAAGTCATCTGCAAACAGAAGTGTTTGCTTTTTCCCTTTGTTGCTACATACGACAAAATTGATTATAAAGAACCTGAGCCATCAAATGTTCCAGACAGAAACTAGTGGAAACACACTTCGTGACAGAAAGTGTGGCCAGTACAGGTGCGACACTAGAGATCAACATTTTGAAGAAAATACTCCGAGATTTCTCTTCCCCTCCCCATCCTCCCAATAACTGTTTAATAAAAGATAAATTCTCTATGAGCATATCCAGTTAGATCAGAATTTTTAAAAGTAAAATTCTGGTGTGTTCCATGACAGCATTTGAAGGCATATTTCCAAACAGATTAAGACAAATTCATACATCAAAAGCCTGTAGTGTACGATAGAAATACATTAATTTTAACATAAAAACTTTATAATTCTTAAGTCAAAGTTGCAGTTTAAATATACAGTGGAATTTCTTCATTGTGTGTATTAATAAATAACTTGAATCTATTTCATAATTGATGAGCTAGTATACCTATATTGTAAAATGACCAGTTTTCATTCAAGATTAGGAAGAAGGAAAGTGGAAAAAGTAATTATTTTTCTAATGTAAATGGCGCTTTGTCCATCACTTGCCATTTGTGCATAGTTTAATCCTGGGGAAAAAGGAGAAATCCTCCATAGGATCTCTCCTCCCATTCTCTGCACCATTTAATTACCATCAAATAGTCTTTTTAGAAACTATTTAGCAGATGAAAAAATACTGCTTTAAAGCTATAATCAAACTTAAACATGTCATTTGTTTTATTTCTCCTTGCTACAATAATACTACTTGAACCTATAACATGATGGCAGTGTTATGTTTTTACATTGTTCAGTTTTTCCTTTTATAAATCTTCTTCTGAACTGCAATGGTATGAATTATGAACTCTGAGTTGCCAGTACTTTTTTTGTGTGTGAATTTAATCAAAACATTTGACCTGGTTGGTGAGGTAATGTTACATAAAAAGGAGTTTAGATTATATTTTATGCCAACAAAGTACACTACTTAGAGGTAGGATTTGTATTATACATGGCTATCATGAATTCCCAGTATTAAGTATATTCATAAAACAGGTAAAGTAAAATGATTATTTCTACCATTGAAAAAAAGCAGTGGTGATTTTTTACTTCACAGAATAGTTATCTATACAGTTCTTTCCTATATCCGTTTCCGCAGATGCAGTCAAAGTGTGACTTGACCAGTAAAATGCCCATGGATCGCACTGGCCCACAGGTACTCTCTAAGATATGGCATGCCTGGAGCCTGGGTTAGCTGCTTGCCTAGTCATCCTCCTAAGGCAACTTTAAAGTATCATTTTGTACTCTATATTTCATAACATTTTAATAAACAGCAATCGAATCATGCTCGTAGCACCTTTTCACGATCAGGAAGTCCAGCCTCCAATCCACACCGCCTCACCTGTACAACCACCCTCTCTGGAATTCTGTTATCCCCCTTTTTAATGAGCATCTTGGGACTCTATCTAAAGGGGTCCTCTAGAAAGGTAGAAACGTGGACCCGATCATTGTACCTCTCGCCCTGTGCACTTTCCGTTCTAACACAGATGCCTCATGTCATTAACACTTAAAACTTTAAAAACTGTCCCCAGAATTATACCAAAGGTAGGTCAAAATACAGCTATAATTATCTCTTCAACATCGCTGAACTTGGTTATCTGTCATTACCCCCGCACTTTCGGAACAAGTTTATTCTAAATTCCAACTACTAAATGTTGGCTTTTATAAAGAGTTTTCCCTCAGTACTCAGTATGTTTTAAACGGCACTCTTTCTGAGTCCTCTTCTACGAGCTACTTACTGATGACCTAGCCTGCTTAGGGAAAATATATCTTCCAAGTATTTTAATCCAAATGTCATTTACAAGGCAATAAACATATAAACAAGAAAGTAGATAGAGACACACAAAAAAACAGAATTTGACTTCCAAGAGAAGATGAATGTATCCATCAAAGCCCTGGGACAAAAAAATTACAGATTTTGAAATGTGATACCTAGTGCCGGTTCAGAATAATTAACTAATGATAAAATAATGAACAGGTTTCCACCCATAACCACTTGCAAAATATTTCTAGACCAGACCAGTGTCCCCGCCCCATGTACACAACCCAGGGCAATTTTGACCCACAGGGGACATTTAACGTTGCCTGGAGACGTTTTAGAGGGAGTGCTTCTGACAGCTAGTGGGTACAGGCCAGGGATGCGGCTAAACATCCTACAATTCACAGGAAAGTCTCCCACAGTGAAGAGGTTTCTGGCTCAAAATGTCAACAGGGATGAGCTTGAGATATTCTGCATTACATAGAGCATTCGGAATGTCAGAAGCATATAATGGAAAGGGCAGTAAACAGCAAACACTCAGCAACTGTGGAGAGCAAAAACTATGAGGATGTGTGAGTGAAAACTGTTGGTGGTTATGGATACAATAAAACACCTGTGTCGTCACAATCTGATGCCAGTTTCTCAGGTAGCTCATGTCATGAAACACCGCATTTGCTCATCATAGTCGCCAAACCCCCTTCCTCAGCTCCTAAATGAGTATTGCCCACCGTTTCTCGGTTCACTCTTGTTACTCTTCTGACAATCACAAGCTAACAAGGAAAATATACCAGCTCCAAAGGTTCTCTGCCATGGAAGCCCTAACTTTGGAGTGTTCTTCCACAGTCAATGATGTTTGAAGAGGTAGGAATCTTCCAGACTTTGTCTGCTCACTTCTTTATGCTCCCCACTGATGGTGCATTCCTGGTTCTCTCCCGGCCCTCATTCTCTATCGCGTGCATTGCCTTCATTTTTCTCTGGACACACTTTAGCACAGGAGGAATTTGCACCCTATTTTCTTTGTGATTTACTATTCCCAAGCCAATCACCAACTACCTTTTTCTCTCCTGTGCTCAAAGCAAGGCAGTCATTACAATGTCCCCATTATTCTATTTTTAAGACACTAGCTCTTCTGCCCCAATGCAATCACCTTCTATATTCTGTACTCACAGATGTTTTCCTAGCATGCTTTTCCCTTCTGAGTAATCTGGCTTAGCATGAGTTAGTCGTTTCACACCATTATACAAGCACGCCAGTTGGTTCTGTTTTCTTTGAACTGTACGCCTTGACCCAATAAACACTTGCCAACCTGTTTTAACAGCCTTCAAAGCCATAAAATGGGTTCTGAAGATACAGAGATTACCTGGAAGATCTCAAGTGTGTAATTCTTTAGGAAGTGTACAATTTCTTTGGTTTCAAGTTTAGAAAAACAGTGATTTGTCATGTTTCATATTTCCATCAATAGGCTTAACTCATGTGGTTTGCCTCTGAGTCAGACTGCAAAAAGGAAGTGAAATGTCAAGTTGTTTATTTCTGCATGATTTTCTTATCTCAAAATAGCACTGAGTTTGCTTAATCAGAGCTGTGTTCAATAATATCAGGAGAATTTCTCTGCCAGTCACCACTCTCTTTCCAGAAATGACAAATGCTGGGAGAGGAAGAGTTAAACGTTTTGACAATTGTGTCAAAACAAAATAAAAGGCAAGAGTTCACTGGAACAGCTCTCTTCACGTGAAATAAAGAGTCTATTCTCCTGCCCTCATCTCACATGCCATCTTCTCTTAAAAGCTGCTTCATTATAGATAAAAGGCAAAGACAGGAAGCTCCACAAAAGACACCTGGGAAAAACTCCTCCTTCCTGATCATAAGCTTCCTCTTAGTACCAGAAGAAATCTGCCTGCTGATGTCAGCACAGCAGTCCTGGACTCCGTGTGCTCTCTGTCGTGAGATCTTTGAGCAAAGTTCTTTGTGTCAAAGTAAGTGAGTGGGCTAGTCAAAGGATTCTGTTTTACCTTAGAGAGCCTCAGTTTGATTTCAAAGACCGGAAGTCATACTTTTTAGAACTTTGGCAATTGTACGTGTGTATTTTTTTTTTTAAATTAGCTACCAGTATAAAGCAGTGCCAATCCCTGATTTTATTAGGTGTCCAAAAGTTACTCATTGCTGACACTGTCCTCCAGGCAGCCCCCCTTTTGTACACACGTGTCATAAAACAGCCTGTGTTCATGCAGTTCCGAAATTGAGTTCAGAGGGCAGTTAGTATGGGGAAAACTCATAAACGCAGTTATTATTTATGCGGTTTGCATGAAGTGGTCATCGTGCCTTAAAACTTCTTGAACACATGTTTATAACATTCGTTTGGGATTCAGTTGGTCATCTACTCTTTTAGGACAACTTTGTAATAGCTACCTTGGACCTTTATATCACTTTTCTATTCTTTCCTATTTTTTTAAGTTTTAAGTTTATGTTACTTGACCCGTGAAGTAAATTATAATATCTTTTAAGCGTCCATTACACAGTTTTCACAGCCAATGGAATACAAGCTCCATGAAGGAGTGAATGTGTGTTGTTCACTCTACAGGGTGCCTAGAACACCTGAGAGGGAGTAGACACAAAACAGTCAATAAATGTTCATTGAATAACTTTCAGATAGCCTCATTGTGCCCAAATCTAAGCCTATCCCATGGCAAAGTCCATGTGATCGACGTCATTGTTGACTCAACAGGTTCACTTGACTGTAAAACATGGTCCTATGTATCATTATTTATGGAGCACTAATACATACAGGTATGCTGTAAAACACACCTAGGGGTTAGAGTTTATCCCCCAATTTCACAGGTGAGAAAACTGATGCAGAAGATAGTGTGTAAGGTGCTCTCCAACTCAGTACGGAGCCTGGACTCAAACACAGGTCAGTGTGATTCCACAGTTCTGGGCAGCCGCAGTTCGTGTGATTCCACAGTCTCACACTTTAAGTAGTGCTGCGTTGGTGTGTACTCTTACCTTTCATGCAAGTTAATTTTTAATTAAACTATATACTGCTCAGTTATATCATTTCACTTTTTCAAAATGTATAAAAAGGAAAACATTAGATTTCTGCTTTATCTCTCTAATGTAAGTATTCCGATTTTCCTTTGGTGGATAATGAAAGTGAAACAAAAAACAGAAAACATTTTCCTCAAAAACAACAGAGCCGAGTGACTTTGACATTACTATTCCCTAATCCTATTCTCAGAACAGCTGAAGCATATCTCAAAATATATGAGAATTATTAAAACTCATGTTCTCATTAGTTTAGAGTAAAGCCAGCACTCCAAAGCTAAAATCCAATGAGATACAAACAGTAATAAAAAGAACAATTTGTCATGTTTGAATGCAAGGTGGCAAATGATATTCTACTTTTTTGCACACGTGATTTTATTGCACATTAGTGCTCACTATAAGAGACAAACATTTTTCCACATCATGAATAAAGATCTGACTTAGAAAGTTAAGGTCACAGAACTAGTTTTTTTAATAGAGACAGGATTCAAACTCTCACTGGTCTGAATTTAATATGGGCGTGCTTACCTATCACACTGAACCTCCTTCCTTCCTGGGAACTCCTTTCTCAGCACAAATCGTAAGCCATGGGACAGTTGGTCAAATGTAGAAGGAAGCATGCATGGGCCAACAAGTCATGATTAATCACAGTGTTTATTAAGCACCACCAGTGAATATAAAAGAACAAATAAAAGTGTAGTTCCAGGTCATATGCTTTAATTAGAGACAACTCACAGGGAAAGTGGTCTTTGGGTTTACTCAGGCTCTGATGTTACTGAGTATCTACCATGTTGGAGGCTGCCTTCCCATCAGGGATACAACAGTGAATAAATCGGCGTGGGCACGTAAGAGAGGGATAGGGTTTAGATAGTCAGTGGAGAGGAGAGATAATTCCAGATGCAGGGAAAAAGAGACTAGTAATTGAGTTCAGAATGCCATATTCTGGGATGATGAAGAATCAGGATGATCTGCATTGCTCGCATTTGAAAGAAGTAGAAAATCAGATTGGTTAGACAAGATATGGTTACATTACCATCTTGAAGATCAAGCAGAGGGATTTGACAGGGTTGGCAACTGATGGCTCGCAAAATGAGATTTTAAGGAAGATTTTCCTGGTGACGTTAAAAGGCAGCGACACCAGGAACAGAGCTCTGTTAGCTGTAAAGTGTATTCTAATGTGAGGTGATGATTTGGGGACAGTGGGAACTGAAAGGAAGAGATAGATGCCAGAGATGTTAAATACAAAAACTAAGAATGTCAAGTTTTTGTTGTTGTTTGTTTCCTCTTTTTTTTTTTTTTTATCACCAAAGGAAAATTCTGCCTAGGTACCTGAACTAATGAAGCAGCCTAAATGTCTAATTCATTCCAGAAATAAGGACAGGAATAGCAATATTTCTAAGCCAACAGAGCAACCTGGAAGTGTGCTGGAGAGCACAGCCACAAACCCATGTGCGGAAGAACGCCGCCAGCTTTGGATCAGCAGTAGCGGAGTCTAACGAACTGAGACAGGAACCCCAGGAACACAGACAACTGGCTATGGTGACCTTATTTCCAGAATAAAAATAGATTTTGTTTCCTGATTTTTTAATGTATTTACACACACAAAGGTGTAAAACTAAATCACATTCAGTTAAATGTTAATTGTCTGTTATCATTATTATAGTATATTTTAATTTAGCTTGTTCTAGAAGTTACATGATACATGGAAAGTATCTCTTTGGTATCTTACTAAACTTTAGATAAATCTTTTGATTTGCTTCCTATTTTGTAAAAATATGATACTCTTCAAAAATACTGGCCCATATCACATATTTATATGTAACCACATGATTGCACAGAAGCAATTCAAAATACTGATAAAACTGCTTTCAAAACAGTCGTGATTAGTTTAGCTATTGAAATAAATTTTAATTATATTTCAAAAGTCAAGAAAAGAGCAGTTAAAGAAGAAGGTGTGTATAGATTTGTTGCACATATAAGAGTAATTGTTATATAAAGTTTAATACAAAATAATGACTTTAAAAATGCATTGTATACACAAAAACAAATTAAAATGGGTTAAGAACTTAAAAACATAAACCTGAAACTAAAATACATAAAGATAAAAAGCTTCCTGACATTGGTTTTGACAATGATTTTTTTTTGGATATGACCAAAAAACACAGGCAATGAAAGGTAATATAGACAAGTGAGACTATATCAAACTAAAAAGCTTTTGCACAACAGAGGAAACAATCAACAGAATGAGTAGAAGAAAACATTAGCAAATCACATATCTGAAAAGATGTCAATGTCCGAATTATATAAGGGACTCCTAAGATTCAATAGCATACACAAATACCTGATTAAAAATGATCAAAAGACTTGAAAAGACATTTCTCCAAAGGAGAGATACAAGTACCCAACAGGTACATTAAAAGATGCTCAAAATCACTAATCATCAGAAAAATGCATACCAAAACCACATGAGGTGTCACTTAACACCTATTAGAATGACCATTACAAAAAAAAATGTTGGTGAGTTGTGGAGAAATTGGAACCCTTGAACACTGTCGATGGGAATTTTTTTTAAAGTGGTACATGAAAAACAATATGGAGGTCCTTCAAAAAATTTAAAATAGACCTGCTATATGAATCCCACTTATGGATTTGTATCCAGAAGAACTGAAACCAGGGTCTCAGACATTAGCTTTCATGTGTTTATTGCAGCTGAACAACAGCTGAGATGTAGAAATAACCTAAATGCCCGTATGTTCATTGATGGGTTAATGGGTAATTGAAATCTACGTTCTTACAGTAAAGTATTAGTTGCCATAAAAAAGTAAGAGTAAATCCTGCGATATGTCACAATATGGATGAACTTCAGGGCATTTTTCTAAGTTAAATAGGTCAATCACAAAAAATCGAATATTGTACAATTCCACTTATTCGAGGTATTTCAAATAGTCAAATTCACCGAAACAGAAAGTAGAATGGTTGCCAGAGTCTGGAGGGAAAGTGAAATAAGAAGTTGTTGAATGAGAAGTATCAGCCAAGCAAGATGAAAAAGTCTTAGAGATCATTGTGCCTATAATCAACAACATTATATTGCACACCTAAAACTGTGTTCAGAGGGTACAGCATAACATCATGGTATGTGTACTTACCACACAAAAAATGCATGTTGCAGAGTGTTTTATTGTATTTATTTTCCTTGAGCAGCAGCAGTACTTAAAGCATCAAAGGTATTTACCATAATCTAAAAGAAAAAAAGCAATTACTGGTCAAATTTTCATGATCTTTTTATCACTGCTATTGTGTATTATTGAATTATGTTTCCAATGCTACGTAAGAGTGCAATGTTCTCACTAAGCTTGGTTGCTAAATGAGTCCTGTCCAGCTTAATACTTTTGATGGGTAACATCTGGACTGGCTCACAAGCATTGACTAGTTATCAATAGCTTCAGTTTGTACTGTGAATCTACATAATCACATAACATAATCAAATGTGAGGGATAGGGGTGGTAAGTGACAAAAATCTGCCACCCTATCCAGTTTCTACTGCCTTTTCTGGATTGTTACCCAAGCAAGTGCTCAGTATTCAATTTACAGAAATAATATTGACAGCCACTTACTAAATTAACACTATGTGTTTTACATAAATAGTTATTTTCACACTTTACCAATATGGCGACTGAAGACCAGAATGATT
>VMDR010034911.1:0-10927 GCA_007922815.1 Macrotus californicus | reverse complement strand
ACGTACTGAGTGAATAAACAGATGAATAACACAAATAGGCACTAGGCCATTTATCCATTAGAGTAATGAATGCCACCTCATATTCATTTGCTCAGGAAGAAAAATCTAAGCAGTTTTTGACCACAAACATCAATATTTCTTGCTGATAGATGAAATCAAATCACAAAAGCGAGCAACTTTTATTGATGGTTTTTCCTTTAAACTACTAAATCTGCTTTCTCACAGGCAATGAAATAATAACACAGAGTATCAGAATCAAATTCTCTCATCACTGACAAGAACTTTATGAAACCTAAATGAAGATGAAGACCCAAATGTGCAACGTACTTGAAACCTTAAATAGTTAAAATGAGATCACCTAAAACAGTTATTTTTAGCCCAAACACAAGCCAAAGAACACTAAATACAAATCAATTAAGTTGTCAGGAAATTTCTCCAACTCTGGCCCTTTAATGTGAAAACTATACAAAATTGCTGAGGTTAAAATCGCAACACCATTTTAGGAAGAATGTAATTTTTTTAATGCACACTGAAAGGAAAGTTTTATTTGAAGTAAATGTCCTTGTGTTCTTCATGTAAACAGGCTTTGCATGTAGTAATGAGAAAGAAAGAACTTACTGGATTTATACGGTTAAAACTGTAGTTCATTTTAACATTTAAAAAAATCAAATTGCAAAGATGACTTTCCCTTCACCTAATTCCACATTCACCTTCTACTTCTGCATTTACGGTCAACCTCAAGATACCACATCCCACCACCCTGTCAGGCACTTTCACCCCAACATACAGAGTAGGACAAACACAGGCTCACAGTTGTTCGTATGAAAACAATACAATAATTGACAAATAGTAAGACAGGAACAAACTGTGTTTCACACATGCACAACTGGAAACCTACTTTTGCCCCACCTTGTATTATTTTCTTCTATAATAATAACCTAGTAGTAGTGTATAACTTTGTCTCACTTGTCTTTCTTTGAAAATATTTATGGAATAACAATGAATAAAGCTTTTCACATTTAGCAGAATTTGGCCCCAGCTTTAGGAAACTTCACTGAACTCCATCAAGGTCATTGATTGTTATCTATGGCTCTATATCTTAACACAATGCAAAAAGCAATTCATACAATTTCTAATGTTGTATAGGTCCAGGTGAGTTCAAGTGCTGTTTTTAGAACGGGCCAGAACCAGAAAGTAGTGGTTATGTAAAAGTTTTTAAAGATTCTATAAAATCAAAAAAATAATAAACTTTAAAAACTATCAAAAACACATACATCTAAAAGAAACTAACTGATAGCATTCTAGTTCAAGATAAGGCTTTCCATCTGGTCTCTTTTGCAGCCAAACCAAAGTATCCCCATTATGGAAGATCCATCATTCCAAAATTTCAAACAAGCCTCTTTTCTTTCATAATCAGTCAAAAACATATCTGACAAAATAGGCCTCTTGTCATTTATTGCTGTTTACTCTTAAATGCATTTCACAGCTTGAATAAGTCTTTGTTTTACCAACTCTAGCCCACAAAAAAAGCACACTTGTCAACCCACACAGAAAATAACTCAAACTGCTTCTTTGCAACTCGAGATTACAGAGTGGTGGCAACTCATTCATCCAGAGCACCTTAACAGTGCCAATTTATTTCTGACTTCTGCATCTTAAAGCATCCAAATCAGATGGTTCAGTAACTCTCAAATAAAATTTTCTAGTAAGCATTAAGGAGATAAAAGTCAAAAAGAGGTTCTTTATCACCAAGGTCAAGTAGAAAAATGTAGGAGTAACCAACTGCTCAATGAGGAACACCATTTACATTAAAGGTTAATATATTCAGTCTTGCAGTTCAAGAATAGACCATCTGGTTTCAAATGCAGAGTTAAAATGAGTCTGTGAAAAGATAAGAATTCTCAAAATCAGATAGCTCAGAAATATACATCCACTGATTTCAAATATATCGCTACTTTTTTTTAGGAAAAAAAAAGACTTTATAAATTATATCCAAACTTACCAAGTGAACACCTGCCCTCTATACATCTATCACTGACACAAAGTAAATAAGGTGTTAGTATCTCTACATTTCACTCTACCAAGACTCATCGTCATTTTAGTGTGTTGTACAGCTCTCAGACCTATACCTGCCCTAGGAAAAGAAGTACATTCCCACTCCCTCTTCGTCCCTTGACCCTCAGGCATCTCCCTCCCCAGGCCATCCTGTGGGCACAGCACCACTCAGGGCTGTGACAGAAGAGGTAGGCAATCTGTGGCCTCAACTCCATGACATCCTGAGAAGCATTGCCATATCTTGACTCATCAGCAATCACTTGTTACTCTTCTAATGCTTCCGTATGAATATTTACCAACTAGAATAAGCCACTTTCTTAATTATGTAGAAACCCACCAAATAATTTCAAGCAAAGTATAAAATTAAAGGTTAAAATGCAATCTTCTGGTACCCCAAAGTCCATTGCCTCAGTTATCTATTGTAATATAGCAAAGCACCCTAAAACTTAGTGGCTGAGAACAAGAGCAATTTATTATTTCTCACAATACTGAAGGTAGAATGGGTGATCCTTCCGTTGTCTGGGGTCACCCATGCAGCTGCATTTATTTGGTAGCTGAGCTGGACTGGAAGCGCCAAGAAGACCTCACTCATGTGGCTGGGCCTTGACACTGATTATCAGCTGGGAACTTAGCCTTTATCCATGTGGCCTGTCTCTCCATATGGTGACTCATTTTCTAGGGTCTTTCTACAAGATTCTTAACACCAACAGGATGGCCCAGATTTCCCTACATCGTGGCAGCCAGGTTCCAAGTGAGTAAAAGCAAAAGCTACCACTGCCCTTAAAACCAGGCCCAGGACTGGGTCAGCATCACTTTTTTGTCTGCAGTGTCTTATTGGTCAAAGCAATTCACAAAGCCAGCCCAGCTCCAGGAAAGGGGAATGCACATAGAAGAATGGAAGAATTATTGGGCAGCCATCTTGGGAAACTATCTACCACATCCTAGGTGCAATTTGAATGAAATCCCACTAAAGAAATAGAAAAGGTTTTTTAAATAATAAGTTAATAAATGTTTACTTGTTTACTCTTTGCTAGCATATGAAATAGACATAAAATGCTTTAAGGAAAAAAATGGCAAGAAAAGTCTAGTTTTATTTAATGTTATGATATTTAGGCACCAAGACAGCATCATATGCTTCCTTTATTCTTAGTATTACTAGAACCACGATTACTAAAAATTACTAAAAATACTGCTGCTACGACTAGTGAGAGTTATACTGCTATTCCAGACCTTTACCAACTTGACTCGGCAATCAGCCATGTCCTATTACAGTAAACGCAGAGGTCCAGAAATAAAACATGTGCTACGTAAATGAGTCAGAGCACCTTTTCCAAATCTACAAGTAAGACAAGAGTGCATATTACTACATTGGCAATTGTGTTAACATTTAATTATTATTTATATTGTTTTTGTCCCCCAGGTATGTTTGGGAAGAAAATTATATGATAATATCACTTTCTAATTTTGACTACCACTTTACATTTACAAGCAAAGTAAGAGATTATCATTTTCCCCAATAATCTCCTTTTCAATGGCCAGGAAATTAAAGAAAAACAAGATTGAAATATAGTCATATGCTGCACAATGATGTTTCAGTCAATGGACCACATATACAATGGTGGTCCCATAAGATTATAATAGAACTAAAAAAAAAATGCCTCCCGGTGACATCACAGCTGTTATAACATTGTAGTGCAAAGGCTGCAAAAATCAACAAGGCTGTGGTGGAGACAGCAAACAACTTTAACCCGTGGATGACAATGACATTGAGTAGTTCCTAGAAGTGGTTCCTGGAGAATTGACTAATGAGGAGCTATTGGAACTGGAACAGGAATGCATTGCTAAAGAAGAGGCAAGAGAAAAGGAAACTGCAGGAAAAGAAAAAGAAGGTGGCCCCACAAGAAAATTCACCTGAAGGGTTTAGCAGAGGCTTTTTACAGACCTCAGCAAGACACATTAAAATAAAAGCAAACCACCATGGACGTATTTCTGAAAAGAGTGACACCTCCTGAAGAAGAGCCTCAGGCAGGTGCTTCAAGAGGGATTCCAGCAGAAGACACTGTCATTGGAGATGACAGCTCCCAGCATGTTACTGCACCTGAAGACCTTCCAGTGGGACATGATATGGAGATGGAGGACAGCGATACTGATAACCGTGATCCTGTGTAGCTCTGGGCTAATGTGTGTGTTTATGTCTTAGTTTTTAACAACAAAAAAAAGTTTAAAACATAAAAAATTAATTAAAAATAGAAAAATTCTTAGAGTAAGAATACAAAGGAAGAAAATAATTTTGTACAGCTGTATAATGTATTTGTGTTTTAAGCTAAATCTTACAACAAAAGAGTCAAAAAGTTTTTTAAAAATTAAAAAGTTTTTAAAGCAAAAATGTTATAGTAACCTAAGATTAATTTATTACTAAGGAAAGAAATCTTTTATAAATTTAGAATAGCTTAAGTACACAGTGTTTATAAAATAGTGTATGGTAGTGTTCTAGGCTTTCACATTTATTCACCACTCATTCACTGACTCACCCAGAGCAACTTCAGGTCCTGCAAGCTCCATTCATGGTAACTGCCATATGCAGGTCTAGCATTTTTTATCTTTTATTCTGTGTTTTTATAGTGCATTCTCTCTAATACAATTGCCCACAGTATTCGGTATAGTAACATAATGTAGAGGTGTGTAGCCTAGGAGCAGTAGGCTACAACCATATGGCCTAGGTGTGTAGTAGGCTGTACCATCAAGGTTTGTGTAAGTGTTCTCTCTGATATTCACACAAAAAAACAAATCTCGTAATGACACTTTTCTCGAACATATCCTTTTCTTTCAACAACACCTGACTAAGAGAGCTTCTTTTCCCAGAGAGAGAAGAAGAGGAGTTACATACCTACAGTACTCTTTCAGTACAAAAAAATTTTAACTAGCCCAGTGGCCTTTCTCTTTAAAGAATGAACAGTGGAACTTCCAGTCAAGATGGCAGCATAGGAAGACATGGCTCATCTCTTTGCACAACCACATAAAAAATTATAACTAAAATAGAGAACAACCATCACTCAGAACCATCAGAAATCTAGTTGAATGGAAGTCTGACAACTACAGAACTGAAGAAACCACATCCATCCACACTGGTAGGCGGGGTGCAGACACTGTACAGGCTAGTCCTTCATCCATGTGTGGTAGATAAAAATTCCAGACAGATATCTCGGGAGCAATGAGTCCCAGCCCCTAACCAGGCCCCCTAACCCAGGGTTTCAGTACCAGGAAGATAATTCCCCATAACCTCTGGCTACAAAAACCAGCGGGGATTGAGTCCAGAAACTTCTGGAGCCCGAGGCACTTCCTCTTAAAGAACTCACACACAGACTCACCTACTTAGACTCACTCCCTCTGAGCTTCAGCTCTAGGGCAGTACCTTGAAAGGCACCAGTTGTATACAGGGAGAAAAAGAAGTATCTGGCATCAAGGTGAGCAAAGGCCATTGTCCCTTTTATAAACCCTCCTCCAACAGGGCCAGCAAGTTGGTGCCATATCTGAGACTCCATCAACATGGCTAACACTGTTTGACTCACCTTAAAGATCTCCAGAAACTTGCCCCATCTAAGTTACAGGCCCACCCAAGCTGCTTTTCCATATGAATAGCTGGTCTTGACACATGCTTCACAACTTCCTAAATCCTCTCAAACAAGCAACATTTGGCCTCAGTGAGCTCCAGCCCCAGCACTAACAGCAGCCAACCTAGATCCACAACTTGGCTTCGCCTGGGAATCTCCAAGCCCTGCACAAGTAGCAGTCTTCTCAGATTGATTTATAGCTCAGGCAGGGTAGACCCAGGAAAAACACAGGTAGGGGCTGGCCTTGGCCTGCACGACCCAGGACCCCAGGGCCAGCACACTCAGTGGATAGTTACAAACCATGTTGGAGCACCACCACCCTGCCCCTGCAAAGCTGATCCTCCATGGAGGGCAGAGGTTAGTAGTAAGTGGTCACAGCCAGTTCTTGCAGCTGATTGGCCTGGGTAAGTCCCTCCCATTGATCTGCCAACGGCAACCAAGGCTCAACTACAACAGGAGGTGTACTTAGCCCACTTGAAAGGAGCACCTTGCGTACCCAGCTGGTGTGATAGGGGAGGCTGTGCCACCAGACCCTACAGGACACCAAACTACAACAGGCCACACTACCAAGACACAGAGTCAAAGCAGCTCTACCTAATACATAGAAACAAACCCAGGGAGGCTGCCAAAATGAGGAGACTAAGAAACATGGCCCAAATGAAAGAACAGATCAAAAGTCCAGAAAAACAACTAAACACAATGGAGATAAACAATCTATCAGATGCAGAGTTCAAAACACCGGTTATAAGGATGCTCAAGGAGTTTTGTGAGGACCTCAACAGCATAAAAAAGATCCAGTCAGAAACAAAGGATACACTAATTGAAATACAGCACAATTACAGAGAAACAACAGTAGAGTGGTTGAAGCCAAAAATCAAATCAATGATTTGGAACATAAGGAAGCAAAAAAACAATCAGAACAAGCAAAAAGAGTCAAAAAAAAATGAGGATAGTATAAGGAGCCTCTGGGACAACTTCAAGAGGTCCAACATTTGCATCATAGGGGTGCCAGAAGAAGAGAAAGAACAAGAAATTTGAAATCTGTTTGAAAAAACAATGAAACAAAACTTCCATAATTTGTTGAAGGAAATAGACATGCAAGTCCAGGAAGCACAGGGAGTCCCAAACAAGATAGATACAAAGAGGCCCACTCCAAGACACATCATAATTAAAATGCCAAAGGTTAAAGATAAAGAGAGAATCTTAAAAGCAATAAGAGAAATGAAGTTAGTTACCTCCAGGGGAGTTCTCATAAGACTGTCAGCTGCTTTCCCAAAACAGACTTTGCAAGCTAGAAGAGATTAGCAAGAAATATTCCAAGTTATGAAAAGCAGGGACCTACAGCCAAGAGTGCTCTACCCAGCAAAGCTATGATTTAGAATCAAAAGGCAGATAAAGAACTTCCCTGACAAGAAAAAACTAAAGTAGTTCATCTTTACCAAACCATTATTATATGAAATGTTAAAGGGACTTATTTAAGGAAAATAGAATCAAAACTATGAACAATAAAATGGCAAGAAATACATAACTATCAACAATTTAATCTAAAAATCTAAGCAAACCAAAAAAAACCAGAGACAGAATCATGGATATGGAAAGCATTTTGATGGTTTCCCGTTGGGAGGGGTTTGTAGGGGAATGGGTGAAAAGGCGAGGGACAAGAAGTATGAATAGATAGTTACAGAATAGCCATGGAGATGCAAAGTACACTGTAGGAAATGGACCAGCCAAAGAACTTACACACATGACCCATGGACATGAAAAATGTGGGAATTTCCTGAGTGAGTGGGGAGTCCTGGGTGGAGGGAGACAGAGTGGGGAAAATGAGGACAACTATAATAGCATAAACAATAATATATAATTTAAAAAATACAAGAATGAACAGTAAATGGACTATGGTGGGATGATCTCTTCAATAGTGAAAAACCCACAACACTAAACAATGAAGAAGCTATCGGGTCACTGCTGCCCCACTACCCTTCACCCATTTGTTCATTACCCAAGTATATATTAGAACCTACCATGTGCCAGAAAATTCTAGCCTCTTGAAATACACTAATAAAAAAAACAATGGACAAAGGCCCCTGAACATGTGAGGTTTATAATCCATCAGTTAGAGACAATCAATAATAAACATGATAAGTAAATTACATTGTGTGCTGTCTGTAGTTCAGACTCTGAACTGCAGATCATTTGGAATTCATTGGCATATACTTTGTATACAAGCTATGAGACCCAGTGAAATCACCAGGGAAATGAGTGTGTTGGGATTTCCCAACAAGCAAAGCACAGAGAGAAAAGGGAGCACTAGCTCATGAGACTGAGAAGAACTGTCTCTGAATAGACTGAGAAATAGAGAAATATGAAGGGTCAGAAACCACGCCACAGTATCAAGAAACGGGGCATGCGTAACTGTGTCACCAGCTCCAGGACTCAAGTAACATGAAGACTGAGAACTGGTCGTTGAAAAACAAAGCAAAGCAAATAAAAATATTGCATTATTTCACAGTATGAAACTGCCCTGTGAGACAATGTCTAACCATGGCCTAAAAACCATACAAATTTAAATTTTCTACTCCCTTATTCTCTTACTTAAGGTTAAGGGGAAAACTATTAAGTAAACTGGTTTTCTGTCAGACACAAGTGAAAATGTTATTTTTTGATTCCCAAAATCAACATGGCATGACCAGATGCCTCATGCTTAGTTACCTCAATAACAGCATTTCCTACAGTGCCAGACGCAGTCTGATTGTTAAGATCGAGCCCAAGGCGCCAGTGCCCATCTGTTTGAAGTCTCCTTTTGCCTAGCCTTCCTTATTTACAGAAAATGATGAGAGTCAGAGAAAAGAAAACTTTTAAAAAAATAGAAATAATACAAGTCAAAAGCTAACCACAAACAGTAAAAGCAATACTGCAAACATCCCAAAGAATAAAAATAAAAGTTCCACTGAGAAAAAAGCTTCAATACTGTCTTGATGTCTTATCTTTAAGGATCTATCCCTCCAAATCACATAACACAGGGCTACAATTCAATACGGAGAACTTGCATACGGGATAAAAAACTCTAAAAACAGAATTTTACCCACTGTCAGACACCTATGTGTTACACATAGCAATTAAACAGCACACTGTTAAGAATGTTATTATTACATGAACAGGTCTGTAAGGATGGACTCTTAAAATGCCACAGTAACTTATTTTTTCCAGCATAGCAAAAAAGAAAGAAAAAAAAGGGAAGAGATCAACATGATAAACTCTCCAGCATTTTATCACATTTCCCTTGATGCCATGATTTTCTACAAACACATGACACTATTATCTTGTCATCCATCCTCCAGCTACAAGAATAAAAAAGTTTTCACTACTCTACACATTAGACATATTTCTAAAGAAACAGTACAAATAGAACCATATTTTCCCTGTAATTGAGATGATTTCAGAGTTCTGTCACATCAAACAAAGACATCCTTTGAAATTATCTTCTGAAATGAAACACAATCAGTAATGAGTTATGCACTGAATGTTAGCACATGTCAGACAGTGAGTGCTGCAGGTACTGTAAGTTCAAACCATGGCTTCCGCTGACAAGGAGGTATGACCTCTAGGCAGTGATAAAAACATATGGGCCTAAAGGGTAACAATAAAGAGCTGGGTAGTATTAGCACCAAGTAAGTGACACAGAAAATAAGTGTTAGGGAGTCTCCAGGCTGTAAAAGATGACTCCCAAGAGATGTGGTCCAGACTAGACAGCTTTAAAAAGGCAATAAGCCTTCTTCCCCAGGGCCTTGCAGAGGGGGTAGGAATTGAACCTGGAAGAAAGAAACAGGATATACATGGACAAAGGCACAGAGGTAAGGTTGTTCTCACAGGATGATCTCACCTGTACGTGGAATCTAATGAACAAAATAAGATGATGAATGGAATAAAAATAGAGTCATAGATGCATGAAGCAGACTGACAGCTATCAGAAGGGAGGGGGGATAGGGAACTGGATAAAAGAAGGTGAAGGAATTAGCCAAAAATGCACATATGAATGACCCATAGACAGACAACAGTATGGTGATGGCTAGAGGGAAGGGGAGCAGGGGCTGGGTGGAGTTGGGCAAAGAGGAGGGGATATGGGGACATCTCATAATAGTGTCAACAATAAAAATAAAGTTAAAAAAAATTGAACTGAGAGCAGCAGACCCAGGAGCATTGCTTAGAAGCTTGTGATTCTCTATTTAAATGAGGCAATGGTGTAGGCAGCACCTGCGAGCCTTTGAAGTCACTTAGAGTGACAAAACAACTTGTTTGCTAATGTTTAAGCATCTGGAGATTGCAACTAAAAACTCAAATTCTGATTTCTCTTAAAAATGTAGAAAAAGTGAAAAAAAACCTTCACATTGGAACATAACTGTTAAAAAGAGAAGAAAGGGTGAAGGGTTGTGCCCGGTTATTCCTTCCCTCTCTTCTCCTCCCACCACTACACCACCTTCCCCCAGCCTCAAATTAACCACAGCCTGTCAAATCAGAGAAACTTGAGCCCCAACTACACTTCCCAGTGCTTGTATTACCTCAGAAAGTTATTTAATTATCTGTGGCATGTTTCCTTACATGTAAATGGTGACAATTATACATACTAAAAAGTCTTATTTTTTCCATAGTAATATCTAGTATTGTACAAGGCCTGCGCTCAGATTGCTTTCATTTTCTCATTTAATCCTTACCACTATCTTCAGGCTGCATAATATTCCCTTTGTGCAGATGAGAAAATTGACTGGCAGGTCAAATTATTTGCTCTGAATCATACAAACAAAAATTTGCAAAGCCAGAGGTGTTGCTGAGCCCAAAGCCCTCACCCCTAGCCATTCCGATGCACTAGCAATAGTAATGCCTACAGAGGGAGTTGCTATCAGTGTAATCATTACTCTCCAAAATTCCATAAACTGGCCCTTGTTTGTTACCCTTGTTGTTCCTGTTACTGTTATTGTTATTGTTATTGTTATTGTTATAGATGAGAAAACTGAAACCCAGAGGTTTTTCTTTAACTTACCCCATATGACTTTGCTGATCACTGACAGAACAAAATCGACTGGAGTTAGACTGGGTTAACAAGTTGAGAAGTTTGTTCATTTTTCTACATTAATGGAGCACCATTGTGTTTTTTCTAATGTAGAAGTGGAATAATAAAGGCATTCCTTTTGGAGAGTTCATTGAAGTTTCTTGAAGGTTTCACTTAATATTCCCATAACAGAATCAGAACTTTGTCTTTGGACCTC
>VMDR010034910.1:0-10923 GCA_007922815.1 Macrotus californicus | reverse complement strand
GGATATGTTTTTAATTGATTTTTAGGAAGGGAGAGAGAGAGAGAGACATCAGTTGGTTGCATCCCATATGTGCCCCTACCGGGCATTGAACCTGCAACCTAGGTATGTATCCTGGCTGGGAATCAAACCCCAAAACTTTTGGTCTACCGATGATGGTCCAACCAGCTGAGCCACCTAGCCAGGGCTCAGTGCGATTTTTAAGACAGTTTACTGCAAACACTATACTGAGAATAAGATTGATATCGTTACTCCCTCCAAAACTTGCTGTTCTCCTTTTCCATGTCTCTACCCCCGTGACACAAAGGACTGGATGGATTAGCATTCCAAGGAAAGGAACTGGGGAATGTCGAAGAGGAAGAGAAAAAGATGAAGTGGTTTCCCTGATGACCAAGGGAAGAGCAATCAATCCATTCATCAAAACAAAAATAACTATGGGAGTCTCAACTTTGAACCAAAAAAATCTGTAATTTTTATCAATACCATTTTGATTGGTCTGAAGTGTTACTTTCCTCACAGTGTTCCAGAACAAAGCTTGCCCTTGCTCTCTCTGCCCATGAGGCCATCAATACAACCAAGAAACCTGGATTTGCTGAGAGAACCTCCCAACTGCAGGGTGACCTTCCCAGGACATTGAGTACACAGGGTTTTTACATCCAAAGCCCGAACCACTTTGCTGTTTTTCCTGACACTTGTGTCCCAGTGTTTCACATGCAAGAGGTGAGTGCTTTTCCTGAAGAGATGGTCGGTGAATTAAGAAATGGTCATCTTTTGAGATGTTTTGGAAATGAAGGTGTCCTCTAACGTGAGGAAATTGGGTAGAGGTAGCTGGTAGGGAAAAGGTTTTACCCTCCTCCTCTGTTTCATAGTTTTCCCTTTTCTTCTTTTTACCACTTTAGTACCCCCACCATGTTCTCTGAGGAAGTAATGCTCATAAACAATATACTCTTGTCATCAACCTCCTCTGTGAAAGCAACCATTGCCCGCCCCCCCCAAGACAGACAGGGGAGCTGGAGCTGCCAAGTGTCTGTGGGTTTAGGGTCTCCTCACCCAGAGGAGGCAATGATTTAAGAGACCCAAGGCCCTCCCCACGGCATCACAGACGATAGGTTTCTGAATAGCGTGTCTTGTGGACAGTTTGTGAAAACTACCCTAAGCAGCTTACAAGTTTCTTCCACGTTCCACATTTAAAAGGGCCTGTTAACACTGAGCCACATGAAAAAATTATACTCTAGAGGGATTCCCACCCCCCTCCATGATGTGATTAACATCTGAAATGACTCAGATTATGCTCCAATGAGGAAAACTTAAGAAAGGCTCTCTTGAACATTAAAAGAATCTACTTGTTTTGTAATCTGCACTTTTATTTCCAAAAGACCTTTCATTCCAGGTCTAATTCTGTAAGATCCTCCAGTGCTGCTTTTTTTAGGCTGCAAACTTTGATGTTAGTATCCATCTCATTGGTGGATGGCCACGAGCTCTGAAGTACTTTGAAAGCAGTTCTGGCCTGCTAATCGTAGGGACACATGAGCTTCCTATTGTCAGCCCTTTGATGATGAGAATCTCTGACAGGATTTGGACAGTCAGAGGTTTGCTTACAGTTACTCTGCCAGGGTTCATCGTCTGAATTCAGCAGTTTATCTTTTTCTTTTCTATCTTTATTTTTAGAAAACACTTTTTCCCTTTCCTTTGATCTCTGTATGCTCTTACATTGATTTTAATTTAATAGTCACCTAACAAAAAGGAAGCTACTTAAAACTAATAAAAAAAACAGACATCAATTCATAGAGAAGAAAAATGTCCATGTTGAGGTCAAGCAGATCCTATAGTCAGATCCTATGACTTGACTTCAAGAAGCTTCAATCCCTCTGAGTTGCCCCAGCTCCCATAAAATGGGATTAATCATAACTGAGGCAGGGTTTCCAAGAGAGAGCTTAAAAAAAAAAATCCTAGTGTTGACACAAAGACTCAAATGTTTTCTGATTTGATGTTACTGAGCCATCTACAAACAGAAAACTAGGTGTGAATTCTTTATGCTGATGCTTCTTATGCCAATTGCATTAGCTACTACTAAAATAATCTACATTGATGATAAACCCCCAAATATCAGTAACTACCATATTTGAAAATGAAGTATTTATTTTTCTTATTTGTGGTGGGGTTCAGCTGATTCCAGCTGTGTTAAGTGAGGATTAGCACCTGGTTACAAGTATTGGGTTGGCCAAAACGTCTGTATGTATTTTTTCCATAAAATAAAGGACATATATTTCTTCTTCACCAATAACTTAATTGATTTGGATATTTTAGTATGTCAGCTATCTCCCACATGGTACGATGTTGACTGTTCTCAATTAATGCCTCAATTTGATTGCTATCAACTTCAAATGATTTACCCAACCATGGAGCATTGTCCAGTGACAAATCTCCAGCATAAAATTTTGCAAACCAGTTTTGACACATTCGATCAGTCACAGCACCTTCTCCACACACTGCACAAGTCTTTTCTTGCATTCCAGTTGCTTTTTTCCTTTCTTAAAATAATAGAGCATAATGTGCCAAAAATGTCACTTATTTTCTTCCATCTTCAATATTAAAATGGCTATACAAAATTCAAGAATTTTGTGAAACAGAGTTTTTTTTAATGCATGCTGATATGACAGCTGTCACAATGCAATCTAACAAAATTGTTTCAAATGAAGTTAAAGACAACTAAGCACTACTAGAGCCATCTTATGAGAAAAACCAAATGAACTTTTTGGCCAACCCAATAGCTTCAGTCTGTTCCCCAGATCTGTATTCCTGGATTGGAAGCTACATGGGAAATGGGTTTTTAGTTTGATTATACTTTGTTTTGGGGGGCTGGGGGATATTTTTCATGATGTATCACAGGACTTCAAAGGCCAAACCAAATCATGCGCACCCTTACTTAAAGCCTCATCTTGTATCACGTTCATTGACGTTCCAGTTAAGTCCATCCTCCACGGCGCAGTGAAATATGCCCTGCTTCCTCTAGTGGAGGTTCTGAAAAGTTCCACAGCAATGAGCATGGAGGTGTGAATCTATAACAAGGAAGAAGGGAAGAACTGAGAACAACAGTTCAGCACAGTCACCCTCAGAAATTACTCACTTTGCTCCCTCAGGCGAGGTACTCTTATTGTCCCTCAAAACATGCCAAAGCCTTATCCAATTATGATGTCAGACTCGTAGTTCAGGATCTGTGCTATACATTGGGGCCAGACATGGCTCTTCATGATCCACATATTTATAAACAAAAAAGACAAAGAATCTGTCACTCTACAGGCCAAAATACAATCATGAGACAGGGACAAGGAAATTCTACGGTGATCACTGGTATACAGGAACACCAAATCCTATTATGAATATATTGACCAGTTTTCCCAGGGTTTGGAGCGTTCTTTTACTCAGCCCTGGCTCTGCTCCCTGGAAGTAACGCCCAGTCCACTCTTTTCTGTGGCCCCACTCTGCCTCAGGTATGACCCTTCTCCTTCATTCTTCCTGGCCACATTCTAAGAGAGTACTAGAGAATATGAGCAGCTCTCTCTCTCCTGCAGACCTCTTTTAATCTAGCATGGCGGAACTTTTGCAAACACAGCTCTCAAAAACCTGTTGGTTTTTGATGCACTCAGTTACTGGCAATTCCATATGCCAAAGGTCACACAAAAGTTTTGTGAGGTGTGTCATTGTAAACTTAATTACAAGTACTCTGGGCGCACCAGGCATCAGAGGGGCTACTTATTCAGTCACTCTTCTAAAAGCCATGTTTTCCAGGTAGAAGTACCTACTGTTGACCTTGCCTTGAGGTTTGTCTTAATGAGGTTGTGCCTGGATTTTATCATTTCTCTGAGATTTTTTTAGTAGGTCTTTCAGATATTAGGTATTTTTCAATTTTACCTTTTACTGATTGGAAACAATTTTATTTATCCACCATACAGCTTCTGGAATTTCTTGGCTCTCTACATTCCCTCTCCATTTTGATTACAAACTAGCCAATTCTTTTCTGAGCTCATCACTTTCTCATGGCGCCTTTTCAAATGCAGTGAACTGCAGCCTGTTCACATGGTCAATATTTGACTCAGAACCTCCTTGTCCAATGCCACAAGTTCATGTAAGAACATTTTTTTTTGCCTTCATGTTATTGAAAGTGACAGTTTTGCAAATGTTTTACTACTACACAACAAGCTGCCTTTTTCCCAGCCTCCTACAACATTGTGCCTTCTCTCATGAGACGTACTGCAAAGTCCCAGGGAACAGGCTTGGCTGTGTAATTCAGTAATAGAGAGGAAGTGAAACATTGGGGCAAATAATCCAAGTTGTCCACTGATCTAAATTAACACTAATTTGTAAACTTGTTAAAACACTCACCAGAACAAAACTCAAAGAAACAGCATTAACAATGCAGTACAGTCTTGCTTATACCAAATCGTAACTCAAAATCTGAGGCATCCTTATTCTGAACTGGAGCTGTTGCAAACCCATCGTTCATTTCATTCAATAGGGCCTCTCCTTGGCATATATGTGTCATTTACATAGTAAACCTTCTTGTGTGCCTTTCTCATTAGTCACCTCAATAAAATAGCACAATGAGACGTGGTGGGTGTGACTCTTGTGTTATAAGTAATATTTGATTATAATACAGAACATGCCCACGTATTTCCTGTCTTCTCAACCTATTGATAGTGATGCTATTTACTGGGAATGCCTGAGGGCACTCACTTGGGCTGTATTACTTGTAGAAGGCCACACAGACATTTCCCCCAACCAGAGCCAGTGTGGCTCGACCAGCCCTTGAGGTTATTATTATGATTGTAAGATGCAACGCATCTCACCAATGACCATCAGGGAACTGAAAAAAACCAAGGTTTATTGTTTGCAGGTCCTTGAAGGTACACAGCAAACCAGAGGGCCACACACTGAGGTAGTGGATAGAGAGAAGAGGGAGGGAGCGTGAACTTGGGGATATAATTTTATTGGGTTCAAGGGTGGGGTACCTAGGATTTTGTGGGTTCATTCTTTATTGGTAAATTTAAAACATAAGAGTAGGAATTAGGGCTTGGGAAGAGAAAAGCGGGGTCACCCAAGTGGTCAGTTATTGCAGTTACCAAGAGCTTTTAAAATGGACACTTCGTGGGTGAGGCCACCTGGTTCCTTATGGAATGGTTTAGCTAGTAGCTGTGCAATACAACTGGCAATATGTTTATTCATGGTGGTGACTTTGAAATGGACACCTCTGCAATCAGAAGCTTAATGTCAGGCACTTATACTACATTGTGTTGGACATTTTGATATTATTTTTGGTGTGAAACACAGCATTTTAAAATCTTACCACTCATGTACCAGTGAGAATATGGCCTGTGGATTCCCCAGCTGAGAACATTGATCTGAAGGGTTATTGGGTGTTGTAAATGACATGATATTGTTTAAAGGGCTTAACACAATACTTGAGTAAGTGCTCAACAATTTTCAGTTTCCTTCCCTTCCCTTTCACTTTATAGATTAGAGTTTCATAGTCCACTGTGAGCATTAATTTGTTCAGCTCTGCCTTCAGGTGGAACATCTGTATAAATCCAGCTTTGTGAATATTTTTAAACTGAGAGCTTTTCCATCTGTTTTGGAATTATAGCCATCCACATTATCCTCACTTGAGCTCTTAATGATATATGTGTGATGGAAACAAGACATTTTAATGTGTAAGTATTCATAGCCTCCCCATTCCTGTCTGTGCAGATTCTGCCCTCTTCTACCATCTGAGGTGTTCTTTCTTTGCCAGTCTGGTCCTTGGTATTTTTGTGATGCAAAATTAGAAGACTGAGTTCCAGGCCAGAGATGCGTGAAGAAAGGGGAAAAGGTTTTGGATTTCTGGGTCAGCCCTGGGTTCTTTCTTGTAGAGAATCCAGGTAATGAGCAAAGCAGAAATGAAGCTCAGTTCTAAACTGGTCTAAAGAAGAAAGAGCTTGAGGTGGAGGCAGGAGGAAGAAGACAGAAAAGCCTTAAAATGTGGATGTCAGGAGAATTGGGGGAGTTTTAGAAGACTCTGGAATAAACATGGAGGATGAAAAAGTATGGAAGAGAGGTGATATTTTTTAAAGTATTATTGTGGGTTATAACATAAACCTCCTTAATATGTCTTGAGAAATACACATAGAATATTAAAATTCCTTGTAAATTACTTAGGGCCGCTGGTGTATGTATTTCTTCAAATGGAATGCTATGTTAAAACTCATTTATCTGAACCCCTCCCCCCAACATCCACCCATTTGGGTCACATGTTGTCCTTCCTAAGTAAACAGCCAGCATCAGGATTCCACTTCCTCTGTAAAGCTCAGCAAAATCACTAAGGTTCCTTTTCTAGAGTTTCTTCTGTGTATTTTGTGTAAACTTTCATTTGAACATTCTTTCAAGAAGAGAAAGTTACTAATATTGATATTACCTGTAAACACGGGTGCTCTTGTCAGACTTCAAAATCCGTTTTAAAACTTCTAAGTAAGGTGATTTTATGCACACACATAGAGTTACATAGAGTTGAAGATACCCGTATCTAGCCACACAGCTCGAGGTTGGATTTCCCACCCTCCCTTGCAGCTAGCTGGCCATTGGATTCTTTGTGCCAGTGGGAAGTAAGCAGAAGTGATTGTGTAAGTTCCATATCAAACACTTAAAAGAAAATTGTTTGCTAGCCCTTCCTGCAGGCTACATTGTGGACAAGGAGCTGAGTCCGTTTCAACCACTTGGAGAGAACAAGACCATAGTAACAACTCAGAAAGCACCTGGGTCTCTCCATGATATTTTACCCACCCAACCTGGGCAACCACTTCCCTCCAGACTGCATGAGAAAGAGGTACACTTCTACTGTGTTTTAACCAGTGACTTATGGTAGTGTCTGTTAGGACAGCTTAGCCTATACCATAATCTATACATTTAGGATATGTTGCTTTCAGTTGGGGAGCTACTGACTAACAGGTAATACAAGTTATATATACTACTCTCTGTATTATGTAAACAATCTGTTGTAGTAAAAACTACAATTATCGAGGGTCATCATCAGGTTCAAGAAGTACCATGCACTGGTATGAAAATGTATCTCTTCCTCTACAATTTTGTTGTGACCAATTAAAAATTGAAACAGATTCATAGTCACAGAGAGTGAACTGGTGGTTGCCAGCGGGGAAGGTAGTTAGGGGAATGGGTGAAAGAGGTTAAGGGGTTAAAAAGTACAAACTGGTAGTTACAAATAAGTCACAGGGATATAAGTAAAGCATGGGGAATATTGCTAATAAGACTGAAATAACTATGTATGATATCAGTTAACCCCAACTGAAAATATCAAAAGGAACATTATGTAAAGTATATGATTATGTAACCACTAAGCTGAACACCTAAAACCAATACAAAATAAAATTGCAAATAAAGTAAAGTGACAAGAAAAATCAGAAAGCATAATAAATGAATAAGGAGTTGTTCAATAAATAATCTTTGCTGAATGAATAAGTGATTATAAATTAAAATATGTACTACATGAAGTAAGGCTATTGGGCTTCACTCAAAAAAATCTAAATGTCAACTTTAGGTACAATATATAAAATTTATTTGGTTCATGGTATTTAAAACACAAATTTCTGTATATGAAGTTTCTGTGTAGGAAGTAATTTGGCATATTCATGATATGAAATAGAAAAAAATAAATTTCATTTGGAGGTAGTAAAATACATCTAAATCTAGTTATAAAGTGGGGATTAAAACTAATAACTGAAACAACTCAACCATTACAGGCTAAGCTGCCATTGTGCATGATGTCCAGATTTATATACATGGTCCAAGCACTGTGCTACAGAAATAGCTGTCTTAATTGGTTTTACAAGTATTTCTCCATACCAATAATACCAGAAAGGTCAATATTCTCATCCTTACCCATGTCCCCATCCCTCTCTATGATGATAGGCTCTCATTGGGTGCCATTGGTTCTTCTAGAATAAGAAGAGAAAGACTGAACTAAGCTACAGCCAAGCCATTTAAACCTTACTGTTGAAAGTGTGGTCCTTGGGCCATCAGCACCTCCCAGGAGCACATCAGGAATGCAGAACATGGGCTGTGGGGCGTCAGAATCTGACTTGCATACCACCCACTGGTGACTTGGCCTGCGTGCTGAAGTTTGAGAATGCTGCTTTTCAGTTTTGCACTGACGTCAAGTAGCAAACACGCTACTGTGCGCTGCAAGTGAGGCCTAAAACACTCCCTACCTAAATACAATACTTCTAAACTAGCCACAAAAGCGCAGTAATTCAGGTTGAAGATCTGGAAAGCATAAAAAGAACTAAAATGAAAATATACGTAAAATGTCCTAGTGTTGCAGACCCTTAATAAATTGTTGTCTCCAGGAATAGGGTTATTAGTTTTGTCAGAGTTTAACAGACTGTGTAGGATCCCCTAAATAGCTCTATAGATATGGCATCTTATTGTTAGGGTTTGTTAGGATTTATCACTAAAAATCTCATTCTTCATCCTAGAGATGAGCCTATTCCCAGATGCTTTCTCGTAAAAAGAAGGCCGAGGCCATAAAAGGGAAAAACATGATCCCGGGAGACATAGAAGGTGGGGCAAAAGTAGGTTTGCGGGAACATAAAACACATTTATTTAATAAAAATAACTATTTTTATTAATTATTGTATCATTTTTCATACAAACAACTGTAAACCTTCTTTTGCCTCACCCTGAATTAGAGCTGCCTGCTCAAAATACTTTAACTAATAAGCATATACAATCTAAAACCTTAAGAGCTATTGCTCTAAACTAATTTTTCTCAAAGTGTGGTGTAAGAAACATACGTGTCGGCATCACCACATGGCCAAGCCCAGAAAACCTGACTCTGAGCATGTCATTGGGATTCAGAACCTGTATTTTTTACAGGTACTTCTGCTGACGGTGGTTCATAGGCACCATGTTGGAAAATGTAGCATCGAAGGAAATAAAACGCATTCTGTGCGGAGCCCAGGCACTGGTGGATAAGGCACTTAAGTGGTAGCCTTGTCGTGTGCATTGCCCACAACCAGCTGTCTCCTCCTAAGTCTTGCTGAGGGAAAGAATTTGCCAAGCTGACTTTGCCCCAATGTATAAACCTCTGACCGTAAGTGAAGGCATCATTTCCTAAGGATTATTCTGTGATAATTGTCTCTGTTAAAACGGAGGTTGCCTGGGTGGGCTTTAAAAATGACACTGCTTTCTACAATGTTAGGTGTTGTGGTATGTGTTAATCATTGTAGGTTCGTCAGAGGACAGTCATTTTTGGATTCATCAGAGGCCCCAAGTTTAATAAACTTTTAAAAATAAATAGTAAAAAAGTAACTACATAGATAACATACCATTTATAAAAACACTCCCAATAACCATTACCACCATTAGATCCAGGCAACAGGTCACTGCCCTGAACCCTCCTAAAAGGACCTACATCACACACACACACACACACACACACACACACACACACACATTAAAGAACACTCGGCTCCTCTGCTGTTTGGGTTTAGCACTCAACGGGATGTAGTGCAGCTTTAAGCCCACACATCTGCTCTGTGACTAACACCATTCAGGGCCCACGGAAATGCTTCTGTTTGCCATGTGTCCTCAAGGTAAAACGTGATCACGTCCAAATGTCATGAAGGTTTGCAATCTGGATGTGAACACTGCTTCCAAGAGCAGGGAGAAAAGACAAAGTAATCGACTCAGCAGATCCCCTGAAGGCAATGCATCCTTACCTCCTGCAGGGCTGTTTCCTGTGGTGCCTGGCTTCATTTTATGTGGTATTCAATATTCAGTGAATCTTTACAATAGTTGCATCTGGCGAAAACATAACAGTTTGCAATATTAACCAATTCACATTGTTACTGTACAGTCACATGGGGTTCTGCTGCCTGCTGCCCATAAATTCATAAATTCCGGAGGCAGAGATTTGGTGAAAAAGGAGAGGAGTCTTATTTAAAAGCTACATAACTTTGGAAGAATAACAGGTTTCTGCCTAAAAGCCCATTCCTTTTAAAATATCCAAAGACAAATAACCTCTCTACCCTTTGCTAGCTCAGTTCAAGGCCATGCCTGGAAGCCCTCCTCCCATTTTAAAAAATACCATCCTTTGGGATATGCAAGTAGCTGCAGCATAATCACCCGGACAGCTTATCTGGTACCTGGTCACAGTCTGGCTTCGGGCATCGGTCTCTTGAATCTGTGTGTGCCTGGCTGGACGGATCATGCAGCACAGCTCTGGTCATCAGAGCTGCCGCCACTTCTCACGTAGGACGGGGCGTGGGGTTTGTGGCCTGGCCAAGAGGTCTCCAGGGCCTGCTGGCCCAGAAACAATTGGGCCCGGATCCCCGACCGGGCTACGGAGGGGGCAATAAGAGAGTGAGTTTCTGCGCACCCCCTGTGTAAACATTACACCCCCAAACCCAGTGCGCTGTGGGAGTGCCCAGCTTGCCTGCCAGTCAAGGCTGTCCTCCATCACTGTCGACCCGCACAGCATCTCTGCCCCTCCTCCTGCCCCGGTGATCTGGAAGTGGGTAGGAGGGTTTCTAGCCAGCAAAGGCATAGCGCCTGCGCCCGGGGCTGGGCATCACCATGTTCACCTCCGCCTTACACGTGCGTTATGACTTTTCGTCCTGCGCATACTCTATGCAAACTTTGTCACAGCCGTGTGAGTTGTTTACCCTTTGCGGTGGGGGGTAGGGTATGGAAACCTGTCACATGGTTTCGGTTACAATTTCAATCTACGTCTTCGTCACTACCCAACCCCTCTCAGGAGTCTCTCCCTTCCGCCTAGCAATCTGGTCAGATCCCTCCTGTTACAACATCTCTCCCAAATTTGTAAGTCTGTAGCTCTAGAGGAACCATTCATGATATCTGGTACCAGTACTTTATACT
>VMDR010034909.1:0-10926 GCA_007922815.1 Macrotus californicus | reverse complement strand
GTACTTCACTGTGTTAGGTTAAGCACTAACTCAAGTACTTCCCTAAGCTCTGTTACATGGCTGTGTGGGTCGCACCCTCTCATGAGTCTTGTCCATTCTCAAATATATATTTACGGACGACTGGTATAGGTTTGTTGAGTTATGTTCTTTTTTGTGAGTAGTGATTCCACCAATTTCTAGATTTTGGAGTGGCATAAGAGATATCATAAATGTCAATATAACATTTATTATTTTGAAATTGACCTCTTCTCTGTCTAAATACTTGGCAGACTTTTCTCTTAAGTCATTAATTTCACAGATGTTATCACGCCCTGCTGACTGTGTGTCTTTTACCATCAATCAGGATTGAGACAGGCAGACTCTGTTTTCGATGCAGAATTTTTTTCCTCCCGTTTACTTATTGCCCATCATCTATTTGCCACTTTATTTCTCTCTGGCTATCGGGGCCACATTTCAGGATTCTTGAATCTATCCTTCAAGTCTTTTAGGTTTTCTAAGATTTCGTCACTGTACGTTTTTGAGATTTTTTTTCCACTTTTTCTTTTTTGGCTCTATGTCTGGTCTCAATTGTAGGTACACTTAATCTACTAAATTATGTGGTAGAGAAATCATGTTTTCATTTCCTTAGTGCATTAGAAACTTCTTACTGTTATTATTTTGTTCAAGCTGCGCTTTTACCTTGTAGCAGGAAGAATTCTAAGATCGCCCCAAGATTTTCTCCTCCTGGTGTACACACCCAGCACAATCCCCTTGCCTTGAAAATGGGTGGCATTTGTGAATATGATGGGATGGTTATCCACTTGAGTGAATTACGATGTGTGGGAAGGGTGAGGGGACAGTGACTCCCAGGACTGTTGCATTATCCTCCCCCTGAACTTGGAGAAGTAAGCTGCCGTGTTATTGGGAGGGCTAGGCAGCCTCTAGGAACTGAGAGTGACTTTCAATTAACAGCAAGCTAGAAAACAGCGACCTCAGCCACACAACCACAAGGAGTTGAATTCTGCCGACGACCCAGGTGAATTTGGGAGGACCCTGAGCTTCGGATGCGGTTGCGTCCTTGGCTGACGCTTTGATTTCAGCTTGGTGGGACAGTGATTAGAGAAGCCAGCTAAGTCACACCCAGACACCAGTGGGACAATAAATTAGTGGTTTAGACTGCTGATTTGTGGTAATTGGTTATGCACTAAAAGAAAATGAATTATACCTCTCCAGAAGTTAAGTAGGCTGTCTTTTTTTTTCTCATTTTCTTGTGGACAGGACCCCTTTGATTTGATGTGAGCTTCCCTTGTTAGTGGATCTCTGGTCTGGTGGCTAGAGTTGCTCAGATAAGGAGTGAATGGCTTGGTGCAGAAGTCGGCAGGGTTCCTATCTCCACCACAACACCCCGAGGATACTTTCTGTTTTCCAGAATTCTCTTACATTTTTCCAGCCTCTGGAGGGAGAGTGCTCCATTTATCAATATGTGACTTCTTGTTGCATGGGGTCAAGACAGATGAGTCAGGCAGCCATGAGGCCGGTGTTGCCTGACTTTCAGAGAGTGTGCAGACCTCTAAAGGCCGAGATTTTTCCGAAACCTAAAGCATCCAGATTATCACCTATAGCGTTGTTGGGTTTTTTAGTTTTGATTTTAGAGAGTGGAGAAGGGAAGAGAAAGACAGGGAGAGAAACATCAGTGTGAGAGAGCAACACCGATTGGTTACCTTCCATATGTGCCCCTTACTTGGGACCGAAGCCCTGCAACCCAGGCATGTGCCCCGACCCGGAATTGAAGTGGCAACCTTTCACTTTATGGATGACTCCCAACCAACAGAGCCACACTGGCTGGGGCTCACCCTAAAGCTTTTTGATTCTGGTGTCCAGGTTCTTACTAGCTCATGAAGAAAGAATATCCACATCACTTCTCTCCCACAGAAACGTAAATCCTGCTTGCATTTCATTTCTTTCTTTGCCCACACAACTCTTGTCTTAATAAAGACAGATTCAGTTTTGGACTAGAGGGGCAGCGAGCTTTTCTCGTGTTGTCCTCTCTCCACAATCCCCTGCCAGGAGTCTCTTCTTTATGGTTTCAAACGAGGAATTTGTTTTAAATGAAACAGTGCTATTAGGAAAAGAGAAAGAGGAGCAGAGAAGGGGAGGGGAGTATATGTATGTTTACATATTACATGACATCAGTTACACGTTCTATTGTAATATAAGCAAAATGCTAGTGAGGCAGAGAACGGAGTACTTCAGGTCCTGGACTTGGGGTCCAGATTGCCTAGATTCCTCCATCTGTTGAATATGTCAGCTCAGGAAATTACACTGTGTTTAGTGTCTCGGGTCACATACTGATTTGATGAAGATAAGATAAGGCATTTTATAGGTTCTTGTCACAATTAAATGGATTGACAAAAGTAAAACACTTAGAACCAGAACTAGCACATGGATATTGTAGTTACAATAAAACATACACTAAAGATATTAGAGAAGGATGAATTAAGCATCAATCATTAGTTAATTACATGTGTTTGTTAATGTGTGAAAACATTATGCGTGACTAAGAGTATCAAATTGTAGGGAGAGTAACATTAAATACAGTAGGAATATCACACTGTTTATTCTTCATAATGCGGCTGATAAAGAGCCAGTATCTGTAATAGAAGTGTTAGTTTTCCCATTTTCTGGTGTTTTCTGGTGCTGTATTATCAGTGTTTTTTCACCTTGATATATTTGCAGGAATCTCCCAGGTACTTGTCTATTTTGCTAGGGCTAGTTTAGTTCAAACCAAATAATTTCTTTGTACATATGCCAAATTGGGCACAAGTGAACTGCAGGATTTTACAGAACTCTGAGAGCAAAGCCATCCCTGAGGGCCCAGCTTGCAAACCCCCCCACCGCCCGTTACAGACCGCCCATTATTTCCCCAGAGACCCAGGCGAGCACCAGAGTCCTCTGTGTCTGTCCCATGTTCGTGAACTTTTGTTGCTTGGATTGTAGACAGAAGTGTATGTAACTTCATGCTCTCCCCTTTCCTTCTCACCATCCCTGCGGTGCATGCATCTTACTTTTGAGATCACCAATCTAAAGAACTACTTTCTTTTCTGTTCTCTTGTTTTTTTTTTAATTTTATATTTCAATTACAGTTTATTGTATTATTTTGTATTAGCTTCAAGTGTACAGCACAGTGATTAGACAACTATATACTTTACAGAGGGGTCCCTGACATTTGCAGGAACTACCTGCCACCACAAACAGTTATTACAATATTATTGATTAGAATTTCTATGCTGCACCTTAAATCCCCTCGACTATTTTGTAACTACCATTTAGTACATCTTAATCCCTTCACCTTTTTCATCAGGCTCCCTACCGCCTGCCTTCCCAGATAACATTTGATAATGATCAAATGCTTTATTAAGCATCTCTCCATGCTAAAGGACACATTAATTTGATAACTAGTATCTCACAACATACATGCAGAAATTGAATACTTATTAAAGGAGTTATTTCTTGACATATACAGTGAAACACAACTTGAAATAATTTTCCTAGTCTAGTATGTTAACCATAAATTTAGTTACCCTTTAGTTTTTTACAGTTATTATGAGTAACTCTATTAAATGTTTATTATATGCAAAGCATACCCTAGGTCACAGGTGGCAAACACAAGGCCTGCAGGCCAAATACAGCCCTCCACCTTGTTTTATCTGGCCCGGCATCTCGTTTCTACCCGGCGGCAGTGCCGAGCTCTCACTTAACTGTTAAGGGCAGTTACATTTATCCAGTCCTAAAGTTACATTCGGCCCTTTGAAGGCAACCTCAGAGGCTGATGTGGCCCCTGGTGAAAGTGAGTTTGACATCCCTGCCTTACATGCTTAGATGCAACTTCATTGACTTCTGTTGGTAGTTTGGCAATTGTGTTAATAGCTGTCTGGGTGGCTGTTTTTATCCGTGTTGTAGAGAAGGAAACTGATGAGAGGAAATGTGCTTCAGCTCACAGTTCTAGCAAGTAGCCGAGGTGAAGTGCAAAGCCACGTCTTTCTGGCCTCGGATTCTTTCTTCTTAAGCACTGCGTTATGCCAGATGGTTCCATAGTTCTAAGAGCAAGTAGAAAGGGTAGAACTCTGTGATGATTATCTTTATATCCCTGCAGCCTGGTGATTGTGTCATAATAAATATTTGTAAAATGAAACTAGAGGTTTAAAAAAAAGAGGAAAGCAAGTTGATTAGACATTGAGATGGTGCTGGGATAAAATCTATCAGAGATCTAGAGAGGGCGTATAAATTTGTGATTTGGATAATCAGATGATAGTAATATTGGTAATAATTAGTCTCCAATGAAAATGCCTAAGTTTGCTGACTTTGTCATTGAAACTTGAGGCCATTTTTTCCTTCATGATAATTTGGCTTCTTAGTCCTTCCCAAAACCTTCTTGAGTCATTTATGTGAATAGTACATACATATTGCTGCACTAGCTTTTCATTTGTGGAAGGCTTTATGTGTTTCAAAGAATTTCAACCTTTATTTTTTAAATATTGCTTATTATATAATCTAGATGACCTCAAATTGTAGCTGATACAAGGGATGGGGACAAAAATAAACATTCCCACTTTAGAAATTAGGGGGGAGGGTACTCAGAGATCTATATATTATTTACTCAGAAAGCATTTATTAAATAACGACTGCTAACCTAAAAATAAAAGGCCTTTCAAAATGGGAGGCAACAAACATTTTTTGAGATTTAAAAAAAAAAAAGAGAGAGAGAGAACAGCTATTCAGGAAGCACTGATTCAGGCGGAAACCCAAATAATGTTCAGATTAAGAGGCAAAGGCAATGGCTATTTATGAGAAAGGGAAGGGGAACAATCCATCCATAGAAGGAAGACATTTCTATTGGTGCATATGACATACATAACATAGTGGTTTTATTTTCGGTTAGGTAAATAAATGTCTGCTTTCATAGTATCTACTTTCTTGTTTTCCTTGCACATAGTTCTTTGGGGCACAATGTTGCTTTAGGCCTGGCCCGAAGGTTATTTTGCCCTGTTTTAACATTCCAAAGGTTTAAGGCATAAGACGTGCAAAGCAGTTCCTCTGGCATGGCAGGTCTGGCTCCATTTTAAAGTGGCTGCATTTACTGTTTACAGTAGTATGTGTCAGGCACCTTATTAGGCAAAAAGGTTATAGCAGAGCCCCTGATTTTAGGAAGCACACTATCTCCAGGAAACACAGCTATCCAATAAGCAAGTGTAGGAATACAAGTTTACCAGGAGAGTCAGAGAAAACTACTATAAAGATGGGGGTACAAGAACATTCCAGGTGAGCGACAAGTTAGTGAGAAAAGCATGTACAATGATGAAAAAGAACATTGAATAACACAGAAGTTCAAAGATGAGCAAATGTAAAGGGCAAAGGGGAAAATGGCAAGAGATGATGCTAGAACGGTAAGTAAGGGATTTGAAATTTATACTAGGAAAAATGGAAAGCATTGAAGAGTTGGTTTGAAGTTGAAGATTGACATGATAAGATTTATATCTCCTGGGCTATAAAGTAGAGAATGGGTTATAGAAAGAAAGAAAGAATGGAAGGGAGAGGTCAACTAGAAAGTCTTGCCATATACTAGCCAAGAGAGAAGATTGGCTTGGATTAGTACGAGGAAGGGGCGAGGAATATAAATGGATGACTTCAGGAGATACTCAGGAAATAAGTTGATTGGATATTCTAGAGCAGAAAGGGAAAAATCAAGAATGCCTGTTTTCTTCTAGGATTTTTATGGTTTCGGGTCTAATATTTAAGTCTTTGGTCCATTTTGAATTTATTCTTGTGTGTGGTGTAGGAAGATGGTCTAGTTTCATTTTTCTGCATGTATCTGTTCAATGTTCCCCAAACTATTTATTGAACAAACTATTTTTAGCCCATTGTATGTGCGTACTTCCTCTGTTAAATATTAATCGACTGTAAAGGTGTGGGTTTATTTCTGTGCTCTCTATTCTGTTCCATTGATCTGTGTCTGTTTTTATGGCAGTACCATGCTGTTTTAATTACTATGGCCTTGTAGTATAGTTTGATATTAGGTAGTGTGATTCCTCCAACTTTATTCTTCTTTCTCAGGATCGCTATTGCTATGCAGGGCCTTTTATGGTTCCATATAAATTTTTGAAATATTTGTTCTGGTTCTATGAAATATGTCATTGGAATCTTGATAGGACATTGCTTGTAGCAATTTTTTGATGGATATATCTCCCCAGGCAAGAGAAACAAAAGAAAAAAATAAACAAATAGGAATACATCAAACTCAAAAGTTTTTGTGCAGCAAAGGAAATCATCAACAAATAAAAAGAAAGCCCACAGAATGGAGCACATATTCCCTGATATATCTGATAAGGGGTTAATGTCCAAAATTTCTAAAGTATTTATAAAACTTAATGCCAAAAAAACACCCAAAACAACCCAATTAAAAAATGGGCAAAGAACCTAAATAGACATTTCTCTAGTGAGGACATACAGATAACCCATAAACATATGAAAAGATGCTCAATGTCACTAATCATCAGAGAAATGCAAACTAAAACCACAATGAGATATCACCTCAGACCAGTCAGAATGGCTATCATCAATAAATCAATAAACAAATGTTGGTGAGGATGTGGAGAAAGGGGAGCCCTTTTACACTGTTAGTGGGAATACAGATTGGTGCAGCCACTGTGGAAAGCAGTGTGGAGATACCTGAAAAAATTAAAAATGGACCTGTCTTTTGACCCAGTGTCCTACTTCTGGGAATGTATCCAAAAGAACCCCAAAACACTAATTCGAAAGAACATAAGCACCCCTATGTTCACTGCAGCATTATTTACAATCTTCAAGATATGGAAGCAGCCTAAGTGTCCATCAGGACATGAGTGAATAAAACAACTATGGGGTATTTACACAATGGAATACTACTAGGCCATAGAAAAGAAGAATATTTTATCCTTTACAACAGAATGGATGCACCTGGAGAACATTATGCTAAGTAAAATAAGCTAGTAAGAGAAAGACAAATTCCATATGATTTCACTCATATATAGAATCTAATGAACAAACTGAACTAACAAGGAGAAACGGGGACAGACTCATAGATGGAGAACAGATGACAGCTAAGGGGGAGGGGGAGATTAGGTAGAGGGATTGAGCAAAAAGTACTCATAGACATGGACATCAGTGTGGTGATTGCTGGGGGAGGGCAGTATAAGGGAACTAAGTGGCAATAGAAAAAAATACAATAAAGATAAAACTGTTCAATTTAAAAAAAGAAGAATGCCTTCCAATTTCTGGTTTGAGAATGCTGGTCAAAGGACAAATTTAAGGAGGAAAATGATGTCAATTGGGGATGTTTGACTTGAAGTGCCTCTAAAACATAAAAATGGAGGCATAAAGCAGACTGGTGAAAATATGGATGTGGAGCATATAGAGCTATCATTGGAAATAGGGGAATAGACTGAAGATAGTATGGACTGGGAAAAGAGGGAGAACTCTGATTAGGTGGAGGATGATGAGTCAGGAAATAGAAACATAAAAACAAACAGTGCATTCCAAGGAGGAACAAAAGGGCGGGTCATATCAGATATTTCCAAGAAGTAAAAAAAAAAGAGAGTTAAGAAGTTTCTATTGGGTTTAATAACATGGGGGTGACTAGGGTCTTAATAGGAGAAATTTGGTGGCATAGTGGCAGCTGAATTCACATGGAGTGGGCTCACAGAGGAGTGGAATGTGAAAAAATTGGGGGAATTAAAGTAGAAATTTGACTATGGGGAAGAGAGTGGGGATAGTGATTATTATATAAGACTAAGGGATTAGTGGAGGCTTTAAATCATGTTTTGTTTTTTATAAATTGCAAGAGGCCTAAGCATATGTAAGCTCTGGTAAGGAGAAATAAGCAGAACGGAAGGTGTTGCTACCTCAGCCTTGTTTCAGATCACACAGCGATAGATGGAGCTGGGGTTACAGGTTTAGTGTAGGATTCTGATTACTTGGATTAAACAGAGGAAAATATTGTTTTAGATCATCAGCTAGTCTTTTTACACATATTGAATTATGGAGGGGAGAGAAGCTATAGCAAGAGTTGCTAGTTCAATTTTGCAGTTGTAAATTTATAAAGTTGTGAGAATATTTGTATGTCAGTTGCCCCAAAGGGTAGAACAGAATATTGGGTTATTGCTTTATGAGGGAGAATGAATGGAGCTGATGGTTTTCAAAGGGCACTGCATTAATCTAGCGGAGATTTTGGCAGATCTAGCTTTCAACCATTTTTGGTATTATTATTTTTATTGTTGCCATTAATTTTTGCATAGTGCTGGTATGTGAAGTGGTAGAGGCAGGCCAGGCCCATCTCTAGCACCCCCTTCCTAGCTACCGATGTCCTAAAACAGGAGCAATTGCTAATTTTAATTGTCAGAGTTCAAGAATATTTTTTTATTGTCATTCAAGTGAAGTTATCTCCATTAGTCCGTTTTCCATGTAAGTGAAGTTTTCTGTATTAAAGACATTTAGCCAACCTCTCCTCAACAGCTTTTTCTCCATGCAACTTGATGCTTGAGCTGTGGGAGGGCCATACTTAGCAGCTCTTTCCAATGTGCTTCCTCCATGCAGTCGGCATGGATTATCAGGTCTTGAAGACAGTTATCAATGAAATAATTCCACTTGGCTCCTGGTTCTTTGGGTGATCATTCTCTGAAATCCCATGGCAGGGACAGAAAATTTACAGATAATTTACAAGGGTAAGGTTTGGACTTTCCCCAGCCTCTGGCAGTAATAAATGTGGTTCCTCAACAAGTCCTCGTAAAAACAAAGGGGGTAAATTATTTTACTAAGCTTATAAAAATTATCACTCTTAATAAATTATCATTTGTGGCAGATTGCTTGCAGAAATGACTACAAATCTCTCCTCTTGACTTTTTCCTATGCCCTTGGTCATATGTCATTGCAGCTGCTCCCATCGTGGAGTTAGTATGTTTCCCGTCCCTTAAATCAAGACCTGCTTATCCAATAAAATTCAGTGGAGGTGATGGTATGGCAGCTCCACACCCAGGCCCAATGAGGCCCTGAGTGCTTGTAGTCACGTTCTTAGAGCCCCTACCACGGCCCTGTGAGCAAGCTCAGGCTAGTCTGCGGGAGGACGAGAGACCAATCCCCAGAGCTGTGTGAGCCCAGCTGTCCCAGCTGAGATCCCAGAGATGGAGCCTGAAAAACCAACTTGCATCTGACCACAAGACAGGAAGCTGCTGCAACCAGAGCAGCTCCACTGAGTACAGCCTAGGTTGCCAACGCTCCGAATTGTAAGCTAAAGAGTTTTTTTTCAGTGACTAAGCTTTGTTATGGCTTGTGACAAAGTATTAGTTAGCTGACACACCATTCTGTTCTATCCCTTTATGCTAACCATACCTATCATCACTCAAGAGATGCGGTTGCTGGGGCCAGTGGCAGTTGGTAAGGGCTGTGCTCTCACTAGACTGTGCTGGGCATCATAGAATACAGTTTACCCACCGACATTTTTAGTGGCTCAAACTTTTCAGTATCTCAGAGATTCTGATTCAATTAAACAACTATACTCATTTGACATAATATTATTTATCATGCCAGTTGTTTACCTACAATATGTTTCTGGGCACAATACAGATTGCCTTATTATAAACCACTGGGTGTGGCCAACAGAGTACAGCACATTTCTTCCTTGTCTTATTTTACACTATAATCAGTATATTTAAATCACAGAGTGAATTCAGAATACCAATCTGTTTAGCATGCCTCCATTTAATTCACTAACAACATAAAATATATGTGCATTTGGCAGTTGAAATGAAAAATAATGAGGCACTTGGAGAAATTAGATTACCACATTATAATATAATAAGAATTTAATGATACAAGTAACATGTACCCCTCATACATTTTAGTATATGGGAAGCTACAGGATTATTAACAGTGTGATTTTTTTTTCCTTTTGGTTGCCAGAAAGTATTCATGTGTTGTACAATCGCATGTAATAATGTTGTTCTATTGGATAAAATATACTATGACATTATATATTACTTTTATTAATTCTATTATATTGGATAATTGGATACCTCCTGTGTTTTGTAAATGACAGAGAACTCAGCTCATTTTACACTTTTTAATTTCATGCTTGTCTTCGGCTAAACCTTTTCCATAAATATCAATTCAACAAAATATAGATGTGGCACCACGTTAAAGCTTAATGAATTGGTTAGAATTCATCCAGAAGTCAAAGAAAGTGTATTTTTAAACTCAAATATTTCCACTCGATTGATAGGAAATATAGTCAAAGAGAATCATGCCTCAATCACTCATATCACTAATAACATTGAGTATATATAGTATCTTTAACGTTAAGATGACAGCACAAGTAGATATAGCTTAGGGAAAAAAGCCAGTATTAACACCTGATGTCCCGAAGATTTCAGGGTCCTTTGGCATACCATTGCCAGCACACACATGGCAGAGCGGTAGAATTCCATGCATGAGTGCCTTTTGATTTATGGTATATAACTCTGTCATTGCTTTTCCAGACAGTGACACATGCTCATTTCAGTACACTGACTTTGCCGATCTGTATGACTCAATTTGTTTGAAAAGTTCAAGCTCAGCAAATAGAAATAAAAAGACACAGTAACATATCAATACGGGGCATGGCATTGTATAATTTATCAAGATAAGATGAATAGCACCTTATTTTTCTCCATTAAGAGCAACTCAATATGACACCTAGCTTGGTATCTGAGTAGCACTATATACCCAAACACTTGGCCACTGGAGATTTAGCTTTGCTACAGTCAAGTGATTTCATTGTGCTTTTTGCATACTTTTTTGTTTAGCTGAGTTTACCACTTTAGATAAACATCAAGACTTTTTTTTCTTTATTCATCTTAAAATTATAGCTGACACACATAT
>VMDR010034908.1:0-10924 GCA_007922815.1 Macrotus californicus | reverse complement strand
TCTCCCTTCTTTATGACGTAAATTCCAAGAGAATGAAAAATATTTGAACTTTTTCTACTTCCTAATTTCCGACATGGATATTTTGCGTAGCTGTTTACTTCCATTTCAAATTTAAAACTTAAGCTCTGTAAGTATGGCCCTATTATCAGGGAATAACAGTATTAAAACTTAAGTATAATAGAAAGTTGATAAAACAGTAGAGACAAAGATGGCTTTATTCCAAATATAAAACATTTTATTTTCTGTAACAAAAGCTGTCATTGCATAGCAGGGTAAGAGCTGACCACTGCGTTAATGTTCTTGAACTGCTTTTCTCTGGTGAAGACTGGTACCTCGTCTCTTTCTTTCTTGAAAGGAGATGTTTGCCATTGGGGTGGCTCCCCAGGTTGGATGTCAGAATGTTGTACTTTGAAAAAGAGCTTCTCTTTTTTCCAAAACCAGCTGATGTGTAACAATAAACCATGAACTTGACCTTCCTTAGCACTCATCTGTGGAACTAAATTATAACAGTACGTACAGCATTGCATTCTAAATCATAAAAAAGCATGTGCACAATGAGGTATAAAGAAAATTATACTTAATAGCCCTGTATTTTTTAAAAATATGGCTCTTCATGAAAATACCTTCCTTGGGCTCTCAAAATATATTTTTCTGTTCAACATTGAAACAGTTGGTCAATTTTATCTACAGTTGAACCAGCTATTAGCTTTCTGGAGAGCCAAAATTCTCTTTGTTTGAGGATCAAACTTGTATTGCCTTGTTCCTTGGAAGAAGTAGAGCAATCCTAGAAACAAAACAAAAGAGACTTACCACATTATACAAGTGATTTCTAGGCTTAGCTTGAATTCTTGAAAAACCCAAGTCATTTGTGAGAACCCATAATTGCTGGCATTTGTTGTTCTCCATAATAACACTGGTGCTATTCTATGGCAACAAAATGAGGAAATGCATATACATTCACTTACCATTTTTCTGGAAAACAGCATCAACTTTTTTGCCAATTCCAGGAAAGTCAGCTGCTATCTTTTTGGGATACCCTGCATCCATGGATCGTTTGTATTCATCATACCTGGTCCAAAAGTCATTGAAAGTGTCAGAACCATTGGCTAAACGTGGAGCCCTCTCAAAATCATTACAGGAAAAATTCACCAATAGGAATGTAATAAGAGCTTTTAATCCCATAGATCATGAGTAAAAGGTGGGCAGGTGGGATGAGGTGAGGTAAGATGTTGGGTAGACTAGAGGATTTATAAGGTCCCTCTAGACTCCAGCATCCAATTTTAATTTTCCAGTTGGTGCCACACAGTGTCCTATTAAGGTACAATGTTACTAAAGATAAACTCCTATTGGCTAAAGTAGCTCTATAAGGATGAATGATCTCCTCTTTGCATCTTCTTTTTAAAATTCAGCCCCAAGTTCTCCCTGGATTCCTGGCACAGGTATTGCATGATGATTATCAGTCCAGAGACTTGGATGCTAACTGGCCACAGCCATCCATCAGAAAGACAGCTAGCCAAGGCACTATGAGGGCCATTTACAAATGGTTCTATGTACTGCATTCACTCTTTACCTCCAGCACTTATCACCAACAAAGAAGTATGTTTTCCCAGTTGCGTCCTCAAAAACAGCAGCATCGATATTCTTCACACTTTGGGGGAAGCCAAAGGATGTGTAGATGTTCCTGGGGTATCCGGCCAGCACTTCCAGCCCCTGAACAGCCCAGTACTTATGACCTGCCAATCAAGAGACAGTGATGAAACACTCACCCAGGGCACCAAGAGACAGCGAGCAGATTTTCAGCGAAGTTAGTCTCACACACTAGAGCGGCATCCTAGCTGCACAGCACAATTAACCAGGGAGATTGTTAAAAATGCTGATGTTGGTATCCTGCCACAGTCAAATTCAATCAATATATTTTAAAGAGTTTTCTAGATGATTCTAACAATACAACATCTTTGGGAATGACTGGTTTATGGAGTTGGGGACTTTATCCAAAGCAGGATATTCAAATGACTAAATAGTTCATGATGCCACCTCAGGCGTAGTCAATTCATGGTAATTCAGGACTTCTTATACTTTAATATACATACAAACACCTGGGAATCTTGTTAAAATTCAAGAAGGTCTGGAGTGGGACCTGACAACATGAATGAACCTTGAGGGCTTTATGCTCGGGGAGATTCTGTATTTCTAACAAACACCAGGTGATGTCAGCATTATTGGTTTGAGCATCGCCCTTTGATAGCAAGGCTGCAGCATCCCCATTCCGCTGCCCATCGAGAGGTCCCCCAGTACTCTGAGGAGAGTCACTTGCATTAAAATAGCTCTAGGACAGCACACCACGCAAGTGTTTCTGTTGCATTCTCTTTATAGTGCTGGTCCAAGTCTCTCATTTGCATTTCTCAGCACCCCCAGAGATGTAGAAAGGGTTTAGAAATACCTAAATAGTTTTCACAGTAAATACTTTCATAAATCTAGATTCATAAAATAGGCCAGAAAATTTATATCTCCAGTCATATGTTTTTTATTTAAAATGCCTGAGAAACGCACTATGCACTCCTTAACTGAGGTGATGGATTGCCATTGATTTGGTGAGGCTTAGATTTTTCAATTCCACGAAGAGAAAGGAACTAGTACTCTTATATGTCAGCCAACGAAAAGTTAATTCATAAAATAATTGGAAGCATTACCTTTGAAAAACCGGACTTCATCTCTATCAGAAATCTCATAAGCAGCATCAATTTTACTTGGCAGATTTGGCCAGAAAACAGTAATGAAATTGAGCTCAGGTTCCGGGTAGTATAAACTAATGCGCATGTAGAACCTGGTTTGAAAAATAGAAGAAAGGAAAAAAAAAGGTTTGGATCTAATCTTCAGCAAGTCCTGGCTGACAGCCAGCTCCTTCTTACTACTGGCACTGAGGGTGTGCTGGTAAATGTTTAACATCTGGCCCTCCAAGGTGAGGGTTGGGGAGGAGTCCTGGTTTGTAGCATTTGCTTATTTACAGGGTGGAAATACTCCCACCGTGGCCGATTTCATGAGATTTGCGGTAGCACCCCATTGGGTAGCATTTCTGCCACACAAACACATTAGGTATAAACAACGACAAGAATATAAATAAGGAGTAAAATATAGTAAAATAATTATGAAGGGGTGAGTTTTAATTAATTTTATTACCTTTGGTTTGAATATAATTGTGAGTTGATGTAACTTAACTTTTAATAATGGCTGTGTTTAACAACCATCTTGCAAAATTCGCAAAATGTAGAACTCGGCTTTGGCGAGCCCTTAGGATCCCTCTGCAGCAAAGGCTGGCTGGAATACAGCATTGATGTCTTACAGTAGTGTGCGCTTCGCACACTCAGGCCCTGCACTGACACCCTGCCTTACCTCACAAAACCCTGCAAGAAAATAGTACTCTCTTTTTACAGATAAGAGATTAAGGTCAGAGAGACAAAGGGAGCTAAGGCCACACAGCTGACAAAACATAAAGGTTAATTTTAAACTCAGGTCTGGCAGCCCCTCCTTTTGTCTTGCTGCGGTTGGTGGTTTACAAGGTAGATTCCACGGTCCATAGAGACTGGGGAAGTAGCAAAGCATAGACTGTCATGTGGGCTGACAGAAGCGTCTCCTGATTCTAGGCCACAGAAGACTATGACCTTGGCCATCAGAAATCCGACTCCTAGATTCAGCCCCACCGTCTGACTGACTGTGAGGCCTTGGGCAAGTCAGTCACTAGCACTGTTTTTAGTCTTTCGTGTCTTCATGACTTGGTGACATCTAAATGATCTCAGTGTCCCTTTAGTTCCACAAATTCTAGACTTGGTCCTATTCCTTGGACTAATCCTTCAAATACTTGCTTGAGCAGGTGCCCTGCTATACTGAAGCTTTGCTTCAACACCATGTATGTCCTCAGCACTTCCACAATGGAGCCACACCTTTGATGGTTTACACCCAGCCTTCTCTTTTATACTCAAAAATCATTAAGAAGAGGATGAAATGCATCCACAGCCTGCATTCTGGGGTAGATATGAACACAATGTATTGAAACAGCACCAGCGACACTCCAAAACAGTGGCTGAGGAGAATTGAGACTTTCTGAGCACCCCTACTTTCTATGTGCTGTGGACGGCATCGTTCAGAAGAAGACTGTGTAATTATTTTGCCTCACCCTTTAGGGATCAGTACAGTGCATACAGTAGGTTTATTCCTCATGTGGGAGGGGACCCTCACCTTTCTGAGGCCACATGCTGCAGAGGGAAGCACATTGTGCGTGCTCGCCCTCACCCAACATAGGGGCCTCATAAACTTATGAGAATTCTCCTACCATGGCTTCTACCCTTCTCTGGGCCTCGGGGGGCCACAGAGACCTGTCACCACCACAGGCCTTGAGAGAATCATCTTTTTCAGGACAGAAGGTGTGATACTTAAAGGGTATCAGCATGTCGGTGTTATGAAAAGGATTGATTTCTCTTAGTAAAGTACGTACTAACATACGATCATCACAAAGAATGCCACCAGTGAAACAAGCCCTGGAGTGGGAATCAGAAGGCCAACTCCCGCTCTGTCACCAATGAATGCTGTGCCCTGAGGATCTCTATCCTTTCCTTTGCCTTACTTTACTGATTTGTAAAATGGGATTATATTTGCTGGCTTTCTACTTCAACGGTATTTTTTTTTCCTGAGAATCAAATGGCAGAATACATGGGAAAACAAAGTCGTTATAAGTTCATTAGGTTTTGCCCATGCAAACAAGGGCTATCATATAATTACGTAAACAAATGTAAGAAAAGCAATGTGTGAAGCACAGCAGTGGCCCATGTGGATCCACAGTAGTGAGTGTTATTATTATGACAAACACAGAAGGAGAACCCATGTCTTACCTGTCTTTGAAGAACATCACCTCTCCCCGAACTGTAGTTACAGCATCGAAGGTCAGCTTACTATCACACACCTGGGGCGTTTGTGGGCCGGCTGGCTGGCTGGGGTTTTGGGAGGGTCCTAAGGCAAAAAAAGATGTGGAGTTAGTGTGCCTGGCATGGGAAAACTACCTAAACAATGAAAGACAGCTTCGTAGAAAGAAGCAAATGTACAGCAAATGGCTGCTCTAAGGGCCCCTTGTCTGTGATGTTTTTCTTTATACTCACCGTATATGGCCTGGATGCCATTGATGTCATCCTGAGAGAGCTCAACATCACCGGTGAAGATGTAGTTGGGGTACATCAAAGCCCCAATGTCGTTAGAATGACCGAGTCCGAGGGAGTGGCCCAGTTCATGGGCAGCCACACGGTACAGGTTGTAATCTAAAAGGGCCAATAAACCCATTTGCGATTACTTGAAAGGTTTTCAGTTTTAAGATATTTAATTAAGAAGTAATCTACAGCTCTACAAGAACTAATGCTCATATTTTATTCACAGCTTTTTAAAATACATATAAAACTTTTTTGCTAAGGTGAAAGAAATTCATTAATAGTGAAGAGCTAGGTGAAAGCCTAAATTCTGTGATCGCACTGATAGAATAAAAAGGCAAACTCCGTCTCCTGAGGGTCCAGCACAGATTCGTCAGGCTTGCCAATGATTAGATGATGTGTATTATTTCAGAGAAGCAAGAGACTTCTATTAACATATTTTTTTCTGTTTACAAAACTGACACATGCTCAGTGCTGGGAGTTTTATAAAGCACATACAGCCTCTCCTCCTAATTTCCACATAATCCTACAACCACTATTCAATTTTGGTGTGTCCTCTAGTGAAAAAAAAATTCTATGGAGGTGCCCACAAGTAAACCATTAGGATTTTCAACACTTTCTTAATACGGATTTTAGTGTGGCCTATTTGTAGTCAATAAGATATTGTTACAATAAGATGAAATATCCTTTCCTCACACCTTTCTAAATGTATCATGAATTTTCTGAATAGTAGTAGAAAACATATACTTCTATACACATGTTCTTTCAGTTAAATTATTAATTATTGCAAGGAATCACAAAGGGGTGGGGGAATCGAGAAAGGCAAGATTAGTTGGCTTACTTCTGAAATCTTTGGTCCACGTTTCTTCTTCATCTAAATGAATATCCCCTCCTAAACGTGGGCCTGGTGAAAAAGCATGGGCAAGGTTTCCTCCCGGTCCATCAAAGGGAGAATTGTCTCCATGATCTGCAAGAAACAGAGTTCAACATATGTTCCTCTTGGTTCTTAATTATGGTAACACCGCGGAGCAAGTCCTTGCTTTGCTAGGCATCGAGCAGACTTCCTTCAAATGTGATATGGTTTCCCTCCTTAAGCCCATAAAATCAACATTTCTCTTAAACAAGGAATTCTAGCTGCGAAGCTGGAGAGATTAAGGGGTCAGGTGAAGTTAAGGTGAGGATACTTTCTTGCTACAAGAAGAGCTTACCTCCCCAGACAAAGGATATCATTATGTCTGCTTCACCCTCGTAGATCTTGGTGAAGGTCAGGGGTGAGACCCTACTCCAGAGTTGAAAAGCTTTCTCAATGGCGTGGTCCACGTCTGCTCTCGGCAAATCTGGTGTGTAATTTTCAATCCTAAAAATGAAGTACAATAGAAATGCATAGGACCGCATTTCTTATAGCTCTGATAGGAAGTAGCGTTCTCAGTCTGGGGCTCAGTCTGGTTACCTGTAGGTCACGTGTGTGCTCTCCCAACGAGTGTTCCCCTCAGTGCGGGCAAACCGAGCCAAGTCTGGTACCCCACATCTGGCCTGCTTCATCACTTTCCGGGTCTCAGCATCTGGCTTCCCAGTCACTTTCAGCCCAAAGAATTTCTGCATTTCCTTCAGTTTTTCAACCACAAGGCTACCCATTCTCTGCCTTTCAATTTGTTCCCCATGACTCTTCAGGTCATAGTAGTTCTCCAGGTATTTCTGGTGAAAGACAATATTATTCTAACACTGGAAGGAAAATCTTGCTCATTTTTCTAAAGATTGACCATATGAAGTTTTAGTGAAACAGAGAGCTACTTTTAAAGATTGTATTTAGATTTCATGGCCCTAAGTACCTTGTCATTGGTGGAAACTAATTTCTGAGAGTAATGTCCCTACCGTTAGTTGCTATGACACCAGAATTATAATTTGTAGAGCCAAATATGCACATCGTTCCTTTAGTTCCCTTTCATCTCCAACTAGAAAAGGAGCGTCTATGTATGGCTACATTTTTGTGGATACATTTTTAGGGAGAGTGACCATTCTAACAAAAATGTCTCTTTGTAGAAAATCCACCCTTAAATAAATTTCATGATAATAACTACCACTACTCTGCTGTACTGTGGGAAAAGTGTAAATATAGTCTTTTCCATTTCTGGCATTGAAATTCAGCCCTTACCTGGACCATCTCCACATCATCTTCCTGTATTTTTGAAGTCGCTGCTGGGAAGCCATGCGACCCCACGCTCCAGAGCAGCAGCAGCAGCAGAGGAAGGCTATGCATGCTGGCCTCTGTCCTCCTTCTCAGCTAAAGAAATCTGATGCCTGCTGCTCCACTAGCTCAACTGGGAAGGTCCCTCTTCATATATACAGTGCTTGAACTTCCAGAAAGCCGGAAGTGGTCTGACTCACGTTTCATAACATCCTCTTGATTGGTAGTGAGTAGCCTGAGCAATAATCAGAAGTGATGACTCTGAGTAGATTATTTGGGTTCGCTTGGTGTTGCAATCTTATGATTAATAACAGACAGGGCGTGTGAGAAGGAGATGCACTCCACCATGTAAACAGTTGCTTTCTCCAGTTGGTTTCTGTCCTATTTGAAAATGGCCTTGCTATATAGGACACTGATCACAGAGTATTCCACAATCGTTTTTAAAAATAAGCTTTGCTACTTGATTCTGCTTATTGTAAAGTGATACGGGCTGTGCACACATCTTGCTTCCAGGGCAGAGTGCAGGATTGCTGACACCCTGTGCTCTATGGCTGTTGGGCACCTGTAGTGACTGAAATTCATGTAGCTCCACAGGCATTCACTTTGTGGTGGTTTTCCTGGGTTCAGTGGGGTTCCCTGCTGAGCTGCTTGGTATGCTATTTGCATAGCACCATGGTTTCCCTTAATGTTTATTCAGGCCCAGGATTTGAGAGCCTCGGTTGAGAAGACCATAGTCCACAGGTGGAGTATGAGGTAACTCTCTGCTCGGTGTAGACCCTACCCATCAGCATCATGGGGAAAATCGGTTCCTTCTCTGAAACCTGTCAGAGTGTACCAGGTGCCACAAATGTGAGCCTAGGGTTTTACTTTTAATCATCCTTGTTTCCCTTGATGTGAGCACATCTTTCCTCCATGGGGCTAGGCATAGATGCTTTCATGAAAGCATTCATTCATGTATTTATGTATTCACTCATTCAGATGATCTTATTTAGCATCCTCTGTGCAGCAATTACTATGAGAGCAGCTAATTAATGAAGAGACATCTTATGGGAAACCTAAGATGGTTTTAATGGAAGTCTGCATAAAGTTTCACAGATTAGCTTTACAAATAGCACGGGGAAGAGACCCTGGAGCTGGTCCTACCCTAAGTTTTCTGACTTTCATAAATCCTCTTACTTCCGTCATAATTTTTAATCTTTGCCAGTACTACTGCCACCTCTACTATTATTTTTGTATTTTTCTTAAATTTACTTGAAAAGTTTTGCCCCTTTCTAGGTTATCATGTCTATAAAATCATAGCCAAATGAACTATTATTTCTGTATGCACACTAAAATAAACACATGGTTATGTTATGAAAAATGCACATTCATGTTTTCACGTTCCACATCCAATTGTCTTGGACACAGCCAACGGCATCCATTCCAGTCTTGGAGAGAAAGGTTGGTCTACGTCTGTAGCTTCCTGTGTTCATGTCCCACCCTCCGTTTTTGAAACTGTTTAAATGAGACACAAAGTCGAGAAGCACTTGCCTACCTTCTTCCTCATGGTGTCTTCCCCCTTCCCCACTGGGTCGGATTTGCCTTCTCGGGACGTTTCTCACCTTACCCATTTGTTTTCTTCCCTATAATAAAAAATCTCCACTCAATGGACCTCTACAAATTTTTTCTAATATATTTTAAGTGATTTTAATCTTAGGAGAGTAGATAAAAGAAAGAAAAATCTGAGCATGTAGGCATAAGACATTTTGCAGGCAATTGAGCCTAATAAGAAATGGCCCTTTTATTTATATGATTTAGTATCTATTTATTCAATGATTTATTCATTCATCAGTTCATTCAGCAGTCATTTGTAAACACCTACTAAGTTGAGGTAATAACAATAAACTGCAATTTCATGAGTTTTGTTAAAGGAAATAAAGGCCACTGAGTGACGATCTCAAGGCCTGAGGGACAGGGTGGTGGCATGGAGAAGTCGTAGACACGACAGAATTAATGTACCCAACCTAGTGTCTCACAGCATTTTCTATACTCTTCAGAGAGGATTAAATTCAGCATCATATGCATATGTGTTGCTTTAATATGTGTGGGATGATAGAAAAGAACTCATTTGCTTAATCACCTAACCACAACTTCCTTACCTAAGTGGTGTGAAATGAGAGTTCAAAGGGGTACTAGGAACTGGGAGGAGCTCTCACAAAAATGATAACCTCCCTTTCCCAGGGACATGGGCTAGAAGGTGGGGCAGCGACCAAAGAAAAGTAGCAACTGAAGTGACCCAGCACAGGCAGGGAAAAGTAGTGAGAAGAGCCCATTATGCTAGAGGTTGAACCCCGACTGTTTCCCAAGTCGAGGGGTGGCAGACCCACCCTGGCTATTAGGACTCTGGTCAGGGTGACGAGAATGAACTCAGGAGAACAGCCTGTGACCATCTGGACTGGGCAACCAGTTACCTAAGACATCACTCTGGAAGAGTCTCACATGAGGTTCAACCTGACAAAAGCCCTTATGTCCTGCAGTTTAGAAGTTTTCAAACTTTTTAAAACTACTGTGTCCTTTTTAAAAAAAAATCCCTTTTGGGAAACCAGTTTGTAAACCAGATAAAAGAAGAAATGCTCTGACAGAAGCAGGAATGGGGCCTGGGAGTGCCACCTACTCACCACCCACTGTGTCCCATGCCCCGCTTTCCGTAGCAAGGCCTCCAGGGTCCATGGTTCAGTGACATGAAGCTTAAAAATCATGGATCTAGTCCAGCACCTTGCTTTTCCAGATGAAGAAACAAAAGAACAGAAAAGTTGCCTACAGATCGGAGGTCACACCTCTGCATGGAAGGGAGGATGCGGGTGGGGGAAGGTATGTGGCAGATAGAACTTGGACTTGAACCAGTCTCTCCTGGCCCAAGTCCAGGAGCTCTTGAGCTAAAAACCCTATGTGTCTGCTCACAACTTCAATGATGCTGATGTGGACTTGAAACTGGTTACTTAAAACAGCTTTTTCTGTAGCGATGTCTTTCTTAGGACACCTTTGAATTTACTGTGAAATTTAATCGGTTCTGAGCAGCCACCTTCTAGACACTGAACATCAGTGTGCAATGACCACTTTGGCTCAGGATGTGTGCCATTGGGTAAAAACTACCAGAGGCCTACTTGAGCACCTAGCGAACAGGTCAGGCTATGGGACACACAATTGTTGTTGAAAGATGGTAGAACTGAACACACAACAGTGAATGAACAGAGGTTTGGGGCTCACTACCCCTGAGGTTCAAACCAAGCCTCTCTGGTCCTTGAGGACAGATTTTTTTTCAGCTCCCATGAAAATGGAAAGGTTTTAGCTGTTGATAAACGCTGACATTTTGAGAATCTAAGAATTTAATGTTTACTTTAAGAATTGTGGTATTTTCAGAAACCCTTTTCATGAAGATGGCGCCCAAAGCGAAGAAGGAAGCCCCTGCTCCTCCCAAAGCCAAAGCCAAAGCCAAGGCAAAAGCTTTGAAAGCAAAGAAAGCAGTGCTAAAAGGCATCCACAGCCACAAAAAGAAGAAGATCCGCACGTC